>RCUC01128361.1:0-106637 GCA_003697995.1 Taxidea taxus jeffersonii | reverse complement strand
TTTTTTTTTTTTTACTTTATTTAAGCTTTATTTAAACATATAATGTAACCCCACCACCCTCACCCAACCCCTCTTCCCCCCACCCCCCTCAGTTTGTTTTATGATCAATGGAACAGAATAGAGAGCCCAGAAATAGACCCTCAACTCTATGGTCAACTAATCTTCGACAAAGCAGGAAAGAACATCCAATGGAAAAAAGATAGCCTCTTCAACAAATGGTGTTGGGAAAATTGGACAGCCACATGCAGAAAAATGAAATTGGACCATTTCCTTACACCACACACGAAAATAGACTCAAAATGGATGAAGGATCTCAACGTGAGAAAGGAATCCATCAAAATCCTTGAGGAGAACACAGGCAGCAACCTCTTCGACCTCAGCCGCAGCAACTTCTTCCTAGGAACAACGCCAAAGGCAAGGGAAGCAAGGGAAAAAATGAACTATTGGGACTTCATCAAGATCAAAAGCTTTTGCACAGCAAAGGAAACAGTCAACAAAACCAAAAGACAACTGACAGAGTGGGAAAAGATATTCTGGGGTTTTAATTTCATCCCAATTCCTTCTTTATCACACAACTGCTGAATAAGAACAGCTGAATGAATGCCTGATTACTTCTGTTATTTGCTGATAGAAAAATAGCATCTAAACAAACACTAAAAAACCTGATTCATTTTATCTATAATCACATTTCCTCTGAGTCCTAGAAGATGTTATGACCTGTGATGGTTTTTGTTTTTAGATATTAGCTTGGCTGGAAAGATTCACATGAGTCCAACAGTGTTTTCTACGCTGCCCTGTAGATCAACCTTATTTTACATTGACACTTTCTGTTTATCAAGGCTGCTGCTGTTTGTGAGAAGTCCACATTCCAGTCTTCATAAGGCCTTTACTCAAAACAAAACAAACAAAAATCGTGCTCTTTCTGCTAGTTTTGCTATTCACATACAATACTTTCTCACACCCTGTATTGCCAGCTCTTCCAAATTAGACTTCAAGTACCTTGAAAGTTGGCTTGGGCCTTATTTTGTCTCAGGCCCTAGGGAAAGAGTAAGTATTAGATAAAATATTGACTTATTAACTAATTATAATAGCTGGCATTTATTGTATACATATTAAATGCTCCAGGTGCAATTTTAATCCAATTAGTCTTGAGAAAACTCAGGAAGTGATACTCTTTTATTTACTTATTTTATTGATGAGGAAATTGAAGCACAGAGAGGTTAGGAGATTTACCAAAGTCATATAGCTAGTATGGTCTGGACGCCAGTTTGGTCTGCCAGCTGCTACAGTGTCCACTGCACTAAAGCTGGGCAATATCTTCTGAAACTGTTCTTTCTGGATGCTTTTTTTCCTACTGCTCTGTTTATACTTTTGTTTAAGCTAGAGTATTCTACTGTCTTCTATGCTTTGCAAATGTTGAGCAAAATGTCTAATCTGAGAGCAGCATCACCTTAAATATGGCTTTCTAAATATATTGTGGCATTCTGTTCTAGGGATTTGGTTTTACCATTTCCTATGTGACTGGCGGGTGGAGAGAAAGCCAGATTTCACATGTCCAATAACCTTGCATTGGTCTAATGGTTGGCCTTCTAATTTATTAGGAGAGAATTAGAAAACTTAACTCCATGGAACCACCATGTTTTGGGGGAGATGAAAGTCCTAAGCCATTTATACTGGATTGTGTGCCTTCATATAATGTTGGGGCTTACATGCTAAAATTATATTGCCCAGAATCTCTTGCAGCTAGGATTCTTGATGCACTTGAGATTCCACAAAGCAGATGTATTTCCATGAGTCTTGACTGAGTTAGAGCTGGAAACAGGCAAGGTCAGAGATCTCAGTTTTGTTTGTGTAGATTACAGCAACAGTGATCACCAATTTCCCAGTCTCACTGGCAACTTTCTGATTCTACAGCTTCCTATTCAAGGCAAAATTTCCATGGTGGTCCAGTCTCTCCATGTTTTTCCTAGCTCAGGCTATATTCTGTGTCTTTAGCCCTTCTGAAAACCCTTTGGCTGTTTAATACTCTATTACAAATCCCTTCTGCTTAAGCTTGTGGAGTGAATTCTGTATTCTGCAAGTAAATCTGATTGATGCAACTGTATCTGAATGATACACTCTCACTATTTCAGTTATTAAATAATAAGTCAGATTTTATAGTGTATTTTAGGATAGAAGAGTAACAAATCTTCACTTAGAATAAAATGCTTTGGGCATTGGTTATTTATTCTTGTTGGTAATGTTTTCATTATTCTCATAAAAAAGAAACAATCTAAAACAACGTGGATAATTTAGCATTTGGGTTTAATATTTTACTCAATATATTTTTATTGGGTGCCTCCTCTCTGTCAGTGACAGTTTCTTGGTGAGAGAGATATTTCGGTGAGCAAGACAAAATCTCTACTCACATGTAACTTACAATCTTCCCCATCAATTTAGAGATTGAATGTATTTCCCACATGTGATTAAATAAGTTAAAAACAAGCCAAATAAGTTAAAAGTATCTCAAAGATATTATAAGATAAAGATAAAGAGAATATAAGATAGTAATAATACCCCAGAATAGAGAGGGCTCAGTTTGGCATCGACATCACTAAAGGTTGGCCTGCTTACTAATCTATAAAATGGGGATTTCTATTTATTTCTCATGAGGAGGATGGCAAAAATTATCACATTGGGGAGATAGTTACGAATCACTTATATAAAGACTAAGTAATTTTAAAAAATCAATTTGGCAATACTAATGGGAATCATAGTCATTTTTAACACTTGGTACTAGCAATGATACAATGAAAAGCAATAAAAGCCTTCTTTAATGGCTTTTATTAAAATGAAGCTCAGGTTGTTATACAGCATATATACCACTTAAATCATCACAAGTTCAGGAAAGCCCTATAAAATGGTCTATCAATATTATCCACAATATTCGAAAAGAATATGAGAACTTTTCAAAATTGTGTCAATTAGTTCCAGTTTCAAAAGCAGTGATTCTGAAATGGACTATGTATGCATTTAGGGTGTTAAATCAGAAAAAAAATGTGGGCAGGTATTTTTAACCAAGAAATGGTGAGACTGCTTATTATGCATTGAGATATTTTTCTATAGAAATTGTCAAGCTTGATATGATTTGTTTCAATAGGTCAGCATATAGATATCTGACCAAAATTAGAATATAGATTTTATGTTCATTTTTGTAAAGCAGAAGTAGGAAAGTATTACTGTAGCTCTTTCACTGCAGATGAATATTAATAAGGTTAATCTCAAAGCAAAGATCTTCATAGTAAAGGGGAAGACACTGGTAGTTGTCAGTGAATTTGCATACATGTACATGTAGTTTTCCTAGGATTGAGTGAAAGTAGTAAGAAACTAAAAGGATATTCAAAATTCTCAGCTTAGCAGTAGGAAAGGACAAGATGCTGACAGTGTAAAGGACATGCAATGATGGCAATGCAGATCAACAGAGGGCTGACATTTCAAAATAAAAACGCTTTTTCTTAGAACCTTTATTACGAATAAAATAAAATACAATGGTCAAGAAATTAATGATGAAAGCATCAAATATACAGAACGGTTCTGAGCTTTGGATTGAATGGCATAGATCTCCCGTGCTCAGTTCATGCATCAGTCCCCCATTTTCTCTCACCTGATGATGAGTTTTATGAAGATTTGCACATACCCAAAGGGGATGTAATGAGATACTTAGCCTTGACATGTAACCTGTATTTGTAATGAGTTCAGAATGGCTAAGAATTTTGTCAGAACACTGAATCTAATTTCTTTGGAGACCAGGTGAGTATAGAATATCAGAAGCTCAAAATGAAGACAAGGGTTGAGCTGTGAGTTTTTAATCTTTAATTAAATTTTTGTGTGTTAATTCAGGCAGACTCCTGAAGAGACTAAGTAATCTATATTCAAAAATAAAGTACAGTACGTGGGAACTGGTAGATAATTTACAAAAAATTAGCAATTATAAATATTAATTATAAGAAGCAAAAATATAATTTTCTCTGCCATCTGAGTTATTGTCTAAGGACATATGGGGAAAGGTGAGCCATAAATGTAGCCTTCAACCTTGCATTCCAGATTCCATCACTTAGTTCTTGATTTAATGTATTGTATCTCACTTCTTTCTAAGCTAGTTTCTTCAAATTGAGAGCCTATACTCATCATTCCTTCCCTTTTGATCTCTTTCACACTAAAACTGGAGTTCAGCTTCAAGTCAGGGTCCTACTACCAGTGGTTGATGTATCCTTCCAGAATTTTCATAGCATTTCTATTTCCAAACTCCTTAGCTCCTGCCTGAGCATGCTCACTCCTGCTCACTCCTGTCTTCCCAGATGACATCTCTTCATTATCTGAAACTAGTATACCATTTGTAATCTCATCTCAGTGGATGTGTGTAGTCTCCAAGCCAGTGTTCTCCCAAATCCTAAGTTCCCATTCTGACATGAGATGATTTGAACAACAATGTCATGGGGAGAAATTTAAACAAACAAGCAAACAAAGGGGAAAAAAAACATAAATGGCAGACATGCTTGATGTTTTCCTCTGTATTGTAGAGAACGCTGAATAAGAACCTGCTTGAAATGTCAACACAAGCCATAGAGAAGAAATCTTTCTAATCCTATTAAGAATTCTATCCTACAAATGAAACTAAAATTAGCCATTTTCCGTTACACTTGTTTTCCTTCTTTCCCTGAGAGTAATATAATAACAAACTGTTATTTCCTATCATTTGGGATTTTTAGGTTCTTTTTAGAGAACTTCATTTGGTTTGTTTCTTGGAGGCATACTTCTTACATTTACCTCATTTGGACTGGGCTTTAATTTCTGTTCTGTCAAAAGGAGTATTATACAGGTGTTTTCACTGGTCAACTGTAATCTAAAGGAAATCTTTACAAACCAAGACAACCTAAAGAAACTTTCCCTCTCTCTGGTGACCCTATCTTCATAAAACCAAGTTTGCTTTACAGCCACTATATCACAACACCCATTTGCAAATAAAGAGATGTGATATCTTAATGTAGCTGTTTTACTTATGCTATTTAGAGAATGAGTTTGAATAAATAACTTATGTGAGAACCCATTTTCCCATTTATATGTATCATATCATATAACTCACTAGCAAATATATGCATGTACATGTAAAGTTCAGCCTTTTGCCTTGTCTTTCTGAAAGCAAGATGGGTCATTGGCAGCTCTACTGGAGCCACCGACAAAAATTTGGCTAGGGCTCTTACTCTTGTCGCATGTGCTCAAATTGGCAAGGTCTGATCTGGAAGTATGCCCTTAATATGTGCTATCAGTGTTTCCATCAGTAAGTGAAGGTAGAGCCTTCATCAAGTTGAACTAAGTGATCTTCCATTAAAGATATCTATCATACAAAATAAACAATGCTAATTCTTTGTACATAGACACACACACACACACACACACACACACACATACACACACTTCAATTATGGGTGTTTCAATGTGAATGGAATGACTAATTAATTGGTGTGGAAATCTCCTTTTTAAAATTCACCTTCACCTTATTTCCCCTCATTTATATGATAGTATTCATGCTAAAAAAATTAAGTTCAAATCACTTTGATTCCATGTAATGCTATATTATATAAATTCAGTATACTATTATCTAACAAAGACTTAGGGCCACCAAAGACTATCATGTTATTCTTATTCTTCTGTCTTCCATGTACTAGTTTTCCAATTATTTTCAATAAATTTTTTATTACTCTGATCATAAAATTAATGCATACTCCTTGCAGGAAAAGTTCAAAGGAAATAAAGAAGAAAAAATGTCTATAAGCCTAGTACCAAGCAGCAACCAATGTTAACAAAGATTAACTGATTTTTTTAAGCTGCAAAATTCTATTTGAAGGATGTAAAATGATAGCTTGTGCTTTGACTTTTATTTATCCTAAGGCTTATTTACTTTTCTCTTAACCTTACCTTTGAATGTTAATTGTTTCTAATGAAAATACCAACTATTTGTAAAATAAATGATTTAGTTGTGTTAATTTCCTTTCAACCTGCTATGCCAGTATCGGATAATGACAGACTTTAGTCATGACACGTCTTCAGTATAATAAATGTAAATAAAAGCTATCGCTATCAGGTTTCTCAAGAGTTACAAAACTAAGAAATAACTTATATTCAACTTTTTTTCCCACTGCAATTTTAACTGCTATTCAATTTATTGTCTTCTTGCTTTTGCTACTTTTGTCTATTTTAAACACACTGTTAATGTAGAGTCTTAGCCTCACTCCCTCTGTTTATAGAGGAGGAAATTAAGGTTTAGTGAAATTAAGTAACATATAAATGATTGGCAGGACAACAAGACAAACAGAATCCAATTTATATTCACTCACTGTTTACCACATCACAATCTTTTGGTTACATCATGCAGAAGAAAATGAAATACATTTTAATTCACGTAATGCTTTTTTTCCTTCAGCAAATTTGTAAGGAAGCTTCCTAATTATATTTTGGGTAGGCTAGAACTCAAGTAAGTTCACATTCTTAAAGTGTACGTGATTTAGGTGGATGGATGTGAATGGGGGTGAAAAATGTGAAAATCCTTTTCTGGAAGCCTGCAGAACTTTTGGGAAAAGGCCTTCAAACAAGATTCAAGATTTGCCATGGGTGAGTCATAGGCAACTATATATTTAAGCACCAGACATTTTTGTCTGGCTTTTCTTAATACTGCTGAGTTCATCATTCCTTTTTTCCATACCCATACCCCTTATTTACTCACCCTTTCTCTCAGACATGTATGATAAGATATTCCATGTATATAAGTGATATCTATTGCAAAATGATTACTGCCATAGCATTAGCTAATAACCTCCATCAGGTAATATATTTCTTTTCCGTGGTAGGAACATTTAAGATCTACTCTTTCCACGACTTTCATATATATAATACAGCATTAACTATAATTACCATGCTGCTATACCTTAAATTCCCAGAACTTATTTGTCATATAACTGGAAGTTTGTACTCTTTAACCAACCTCTCTCATTCCTCCTACCCACCAGCCTCTGGTAAACAAACTGAAATCTCTCTTCTTGCACCTTCCACCAGTTGGTCCTATTTTTATTCCTTAGGGTTTTACAGAGAAATCTAATTCTTTCATGGGGGTAATTCTTCAGGTAATTAAAGAGTACAGTCTCATGTCCACCAACTCCTCTGTTGTGGGTAAACTCTATTTCATCATTACTTCATGTATGACATGGTTTCTAGTGTCTTCTTCATCTTATATCTTGGCTTTGAATTTCCTTTAAATTCCTCTTAAAATGCAGTACCCAGAACTTGGTACCACTTAAAATGGCTAGCTCAAAATAGAAATCACCAACTTCTATATTCTAGATATTTAAAGAAGCTTAAAAGTATATGGTTTTTATTTTTTTAATGTTTTTAGTAACACAATACCATTTTATCATATAGTACAAAATGTAACTATAAGTCACTAGGTTTTTCAGACACTGTTGTGTCTTACTTTCTCCCCATATACTTTTCCCTAACTAAACCTTTTATTTTGAGATAATTATGGGTTCATATGTAGTTGTAAAAAATAATACAGAGAGACTGCATGCACTCTTAACCTAGTTTTCTCCAATGGTAAATAACTTATAATATCTCTACTAATACAGTGAAAACATAAAACATTTTTTATCACAAGGATCCCTCGTGTTACCCTTTCATAAGTCATACATTTCCTTCATGCCCTGATCCTTTTGTAAACCTTGGCAACGACTCAACTTTCCTCCATTTAGGCAAGGTTGTTATTTCAAGAATGTTATATAAATGGAAAGATACAGCATGTAATATTTTGGGACTGAATTTTTATACTTAGTATAATTTCCTGGATACTCATCTAGATTGCTGCATAAATCAATATATCATTCCTTTTTACTGGTGAGTAGTACTCCATGGGGTAGGCGTATCACAATTTAATTCACCATTTGCCCAATGTAGGACATCTGTGTTGTTTCCTGTTTGGGGCCATTATGAGTAAAGCTGTCACAAACATTAGGGCACTGGGTTTTGTGTGAACATAAGTTTTCATTTCTCTGGGATAAAAGTCCATGAGTACAACTGCTGGGTTGTATGATAGTTGCAGGTCTAGTTTTGTTTTGTTCTCTTTAGAGTGGCAGTGTAATTTTATATTTCCATCCATAACACATGAGTGAGTCAGTTTCTCTGCATCCTCACTAGCATTTGGCAGTGTCACTATTTATTATTTTAGCCATTCTAGAATAGATGTAGTGATATTTTATTGTGGCTTTAAACCATTTTCCCCTCATGGCTAATGACACTGAACATCTTTTCATGTGCTTATTTGCTATCATTATATCCTCTCTGGTGAAATGTCTTTTCATGTGTTTTACCTATTTTCCTAATTGGATTGTTTGTTTTTACTATGGAGATTTACCCTAAAATTATAAGCAAGCTTAAGTTCAACATTTAGGAATCTGTTAAAATTTCATATGACATCTTCCTACTTGTTTACACCTCTTCCTCTCCTCTAGTGTCAAACCTGAAACAATCTGAGTTCCCTTAATTTTCTCAGAGAGGCTTGTCACTCCAAAATTAAGTTCACTTTGTTGCTTCTTTAACCTCACATCTCTTATAAGTTCAAAAAAAGTATGATTTTGTAAATCATTCAGGTTTCTCTTTTTGTTAGGATAAGGGCAATATTATTCTGAAGATTTCTAGTTACTAAGTGGAAATGGAACTACTTAGGAAATAGATTATGATCAACTCACAAATATTGCTAACCAGAAAGAAGAAAAATATGATACTGGACTTTATAATTAAAGATGCTTATTCATTGGTAAATGCCAATAAGAGCATGAATAAGCAAGATATATTTTCTGCATATATAAGCAACAAATAGGTCACACCCAAAATATATAAAGAAATCCCACAAATTAATGACAATAACAAAAAAAGCAAGAGAAATTGGAGCAAGAGTGAAGAAACACTTTATAAATGAGGATATCCAAATAGCCAATAAATATATTAAAGGTACTTGACCTCATTTATCATCAGGAAAATAAAAAGAAAAGATCAATGAGTTACCACTATACACAAAAATTGCTAAAGTTAGGAAGAGTGTGTATTGGGAAACCCACTTGGGCAAAGATTTCAGCATCATCTACTAATGGTGACCATATGCATTTGCTGTGATCCAACAATTCCCCTCCCAGGCATATAACAAATAGAAATATGGGGAGTGGGAAGATGGTAAGATAAGGGGTGTGTGTAGATATTTATAGTAGGACTACCCTTGACAGCCAAACTCTGGAAACAACCCAAGTGTATCACAGTAGAATGGATAAAGTATCGTAAATTCATCCAATTGAATACCATGCATCAGTGAGAATGAACTACACCTATAATTGACAATATAATGCTGAGCAAAAAAACAGGCATAAAAGAATATGTACTGTATAAGTCCAATTATATAACACTGAAAACCAGGTAAAACTAATCTAGGAAATTACAAATCAGGATAAGAGATGCCAGTTGGGAGGAGAGTGGACCTTGGGACATGACAGAGACATGGGGGAAACTTCTTTTGTGCAGGTGCTAGCCTATTCATTAATTTGGGTACTGGCTAATTGGGTGTATTCATTTTGTAATAATTAACTGAGCTGGGTACTTATCATCTGTGCAGTTTTCTCAATATAAGTTATGCTTCACTAACAAAGGTTATGTTTTTAATTATCCTATTTTTCCCCTTCCCCTGCCCCAACCAGAGACAAACAGCCCTCCAAGACAGCCAATAAAAGATCAGATTTTCAGGTACACGTGCCCCTTTGGATCACTACGTTTGTATCTTTAGGATAAATACCCAGTAGTGCAATTGCTCGGTCATAAGGTAGCTCTATTTTCAATTTTTTAAGGAACCTCCATGCTGTTTTCCAGAGTGGTTGCACCAGCTTGCATTCCCACCAACAGTGTAGGAGGGTTCCCCTTTCTCCACATCCTCGCCAGCATCTGTCATTTCCTGACTTGTTCATTTTAGCCATTCTGACTGGTGTGAGGTGGTATCTCATTGTGGTTTTGATTTGTATTTCCCTGATGCCCAGTGATGTGGAGCACTTTTTCATGTGTTGTTGGCCATCTGGATGTCTTCTTTGCAGAAATGTCTGTTCATGTCCTCTGCCCATTTCTTGATTGGATTATTTGTTCTTTGGGTGGTATATATATACGATGGAATACTATGCAGCCATCAAAAGAAATGAAATCTTACCATTTGCGACGACATGGATGGAACTAGAGCGTATTATGCTTAGCGAAATAAGTCAACTGGAGAAAGACAACTACCACATGATCTCCCTGATATGAGGAAGTGGAGATGCAACGGGGGTGGGAGTTAAGGTGGTAGGAAAAGTAAAAATGAAAGAAGATGGGATCGGGAGGGAGAAAAACCAAAAGAGACTCTTAATGTCATAAAACAAACTGAGGGGGGTGGGGGGAAGAGGGGTTGGGTGAGGGTGGTGGGGTTACATCATATGTTTAAATAAAGCTTAAATAAAGTAAAAAAAAAAAAATCAGATTTTTCTGAGTCTCACTTTCAACATATATCCCTGAGATTTTACTGGCATGCATTAGTCATGTTGTGAGCTCAGTTATTTTCAAGGGGCACTTTGTGACAGCTTTAGATAGTCATTCTCTTATGCTGTTGTAAAAATCACACTCAAGAGCTGCAGCATTTTTACAACACCTTGAGAGAAGCATCTTAAGGTTTATTTCCCTCACTTCACAGTAAGTTTCTCAATTTTGTGGTTCTAGCAACACATTTCTCCAATTTTATTAACAATATATTTGTGTCCATAGCTTTTGAACCTGATGAAAGCACAACCTGCCGGTGGGCATGTGAAACATTCAATAGGAGCTGCCTGAGGTTGAGATCCAGGATTTCCCTCTTACTACTGATGGATGGCGGCGAACTATATTTCATGTCAGCGTGCCTGGTACTTTGAAAGAGTCTGTAGAAAGGTTACCTAAGCCAGATGTCAGCCAAGCCCTCTGCTGGGTCTCCTTGGGGTTTGTGTCTTCATGGTCTGTTCCCTCAGGTTCTACACTCTGGAAAGACTCTTGATCTCCTTTAGGTCTTAGCTCCCAGAACTTTCTCATTTCTCCGTCATAGGTAGAATTTTCAGATGGCCCCTGACCTTTATCCCCTGGTGTTACTCCCTTGATTCTGTTACATTAAATGGTAAAAGTGATTTGCAGACATAATTAAGGTTCTTAGTCTGTTGACTTTGAGGTAATTGAAAGGGGTTACTATCAGAGTGGGTCCAACCTAATTATGTGAGCCTTTTAAGACAGTTTTCTCCAGAAGATAGCTGAAAGACAGAGATTCTAAGCACAAGAAGAATCCAGTATACAGTGGTTGCCTTTGGAGGACTGGACAGTGACCTCTAGGTGCTGAGAGCAATACCCAGCTGAGAGCCTATACGAAAAGAGGGTTTAGACCTTTGATAGCAATGAACTGAGTTCTGCCAGCAATTCAGCAGAGTTTGGAAGGATATCCTTCCCCCAAACTTTCAGGTAAGAACACAGCCTTGCTCAAAACCTGATTCTGGCTTTGTGAAAGCCTAAACAGAGACCTCCACCAAACCTGCCCAGACTTCTGACTTAGGGAACTGTGAGTTAATAAATGGGTGTTTGTTATTAAAGCTGAATTTCTGAAACAGAATGGTAAGCTAATGAAAGGGTACTGTTTTAAGAAGCTAAGTTTGTGGTAATTTGTTATGCAGCAATGGAAAATAAATACATCCTCCCAGATGTGCAATTTATCACATTTTTCTTTTATTTCCACAATACAACTAACAAATGTGCACACAAGGCATTTGTGCTTTTTACAGACTTTTAATGAAGATTTAAAAGGTAATTACTTGAGACATATTGCAGATTCTTGTACTAGTTAATCAATATTTTGAAGTTAAGACTCTCTATTCTTTCAAAGCCACTTGACCATTTATGCTAAATCAGGAATCATCCTAAGTTCAGAATTTCTTTTTTCTAATTATTTCTTGGAACTATATTAATCAACTCAAAATAGGTACCATTATTGTGTGCTCACTAAATGACACCCTTCTGACTAGAAGCTCAGTTTTACATATATGATCTGATTTAATTTTTATGACAACCCTGTAATGGTTATTATGCATAATGTAAAGATGAGAAACATGAGGTCTACAAAGTTTATCAATTTTGTTCAAGGTCACATAAGTAATAAAACCTGGAAGCAGGAGTAGAAAGCAGTCATTCCAATATTGAATGCTTTATTCTTAACTGTCATACTGTCATCTCTTAGGGGTTTATCAATGATAATTAATACCCTATGTGTGTCATGATATCTTGCCTCACAATTCTTTAAGATAAAATTGCAATTCATAGAATTATTATCTTGAGCATCATGGTCACTATGAATAAAGTCAATCTAAAAATGCTTTGAAAAACCCTATATCTATATAGCTACAATATGGGCTACAGAGAGAGTTCACTCATTTGGCAAATATTTTTGCTTGACGCTCCTGTGCTAGGCGTTAAAGATATAATAGTAAACAGATTCCTGTGCTCAAAAGACTTATAATCTGGAGGCTGGAAGATTGAGTAAAATCATATGTAATTTATTTAATTTAAATTTATTTTTTTTAAGATTTTATTTATTTATTTGACAGAGATCACAAATATGAAGAGAGGCAGGCAGAGAGAGAGAGAGAGAGAGGAGAAAGCAGGCTCCCTGCTGAGCAAAGAGCCTGATGTGGGGCTCGATCCTAGAACCCTGGGAACATGACCTGAGCTGAAGCAGAGGCTTTAACCCCTGAGCCACCCAGGCACCCCTATTTAATTTAGATTTAGAAGAATTTAATTGTTGAATAACAAAGTAATTTGATCACAATGCAGAATCCCACTGCCTCTCGCTCTGAATTCTTGCTCCCCCACCTCCATTTTTGAAAATAAAAACCTTTATATCTGAGTAAAGCAAAAGCATCTCTCTGCTAATATAAAGGGGGCAAATTAAAAAAAAAAAAAGGTGCTATGCATATCCTCAGATATTCTGACTCATTAAACTGCTCCTTCAGGGGAAATGGAATCTCTCTTATTACTTCAATGGTACAAATACCTGAATATCTTTATGAAACATGATTTACCTGAATAGGAGGTCCTAGTAAATGGAAATAAACCTTTTGGGCTTATTTGGGGGTAAGGGAGGTAAGGATGCAGAGTCAGGGAAAGGAGGGGTGTCTGTAGAGACAATCACTTTAGGAGACATACTGTCCTTCCACAATCTCCCACTCATGATATTAACTTGCAAGAGTGCTCATTCAAGTTCTTCTCCTGAAATAAGGAACAGTTCCTACTTTGAGGTTACTAACGGACTTTAAGTTTGGGGATGAAAGGTTTATACATATAATCATTTTACAATTAAAGTACATTACAGCCTTGCCCTTTGAATGCAAAATATGAAAGAATTTAAAATGAATCTACCATAAGATATAAGATTTATAATTAATTGAGCATGTCTCCTTTTGGTCTATTTCATTATTAGAGCAAGAATATTAGAATCATTTTAAAACCTGAAGCAAACTCCAAGTAGAAGATGGTGATTTTATCCATAAATTAACACTATTATTGACTTTTTTTTTCTCTGGTTAATACAAAATATCAATTACAGTTTTGATCTTGGTAGTATATTTCTAGAGTACTGAAAAAAAGCACATTGTAGAATATATTCATCTGTAGCATTTATTTGCTATTTAGTACAAGCTGGCAGTAAGTGTCTTGCTGGCTTAAGTTACCGATGAATACTTAAGTATGTGTTTGGGTCGGAATTTAAATATTAACAGAAGACCTAAAATATGCCAAACAGTCACTTTACATAATTGTTCTTGGCCATTCACTATTGGATTTCTGATAAAAATTCTAGATGTCTATCATCTGAGCCCAAACATCAACTGTTTTCAAGTTTCATTAAATTTAGGATGAGTGACATGAAGTGTTTTAACATTCAGCTGAACTCAGGAGAGGTTGTTGTAACACTTGCTGAATGACTACATTCATTTGCCTGGAGAACATTTTATGCTCTAGAGAGAGTACATTCCACCAAATGGTGTATTTTCAGATAAAAAATGTTCTTCATTACAGAATGAGCAGTTTCTTATGGGAAGCAGTTTGTTATTGTTTCTACACTAGAACACATTATTTATTGACCTCCACGTATTCTATAACAAAAGGGATACTACACTTAAAAAAAAAAAACTTGAATGTTATATAAACTCTTCTTCCCTCTAAATTGCAATGTGGACATTTTTTCCTTGCCTACAAGGTGAGTTTGTTCATGGAAAATAATAGCTAAAGGTTGAATTCCTTTAATGCTCAAGCATAATTACCATTATTTTCAACAGAGAAAAATGTTTTGCATCTAAAATCCCTAAAAAAACCCCATTGTTGCTAATTCAACACTAGTTCTCATTCAGATAGAAGTAACTACTTCAATGATTAACATGTTATTCTAATACAATTTAATACAACAGTCTCTCTTTATTAATGTGATTTAGCTAATTTGATTAAATTAATTTAACTTGATGTAGCTGCTTACCTTCTCCGGTCTAGTCCTTTGGAGGCTATTACATAACTTAACACAAAACCTATACTTATAAATGAAACATATGTATGATAATTTGTGCATTTCTATAGTAACTCATAGTGCAACATTTCCTAAATGGAATAGTAAAGACAAAACAAACCAATAAATAGTAAAAATGGTGTCAGACTCAATGAACACACTGGCACCAAGGAGGTCTGAAATAAGAGTTCACTGTGGCTATAGATTCAAGCTCTAGAACACTGAGAACTTGTTTTGCTCCAGCTCCACATGGGTGAAGACGACCAGGCTCTATTTTTGAGCTATCCTACTGTATATGAGGTAAGCAAAATCCTAAAGACCTTTCATCCAAATCCCCATAGCCATTCTATATTCAGTCAGGGTTCATTTTTTTTAAAGTTACATTTCAGCTATATTGAATGTTAACCTCCCTAGCTTTCCAATTGAAGAAATCAGTTCAGTGTTTCTCTTCTACCTTAAAGTCCTCTAAAATACACTTGTAAATGATGTAATTTAAAGAAAGAACTTTATGAGGACTTATTATTGGCCATTGTGTTGGCTTTTGTAAATTATTATCTCCATATATAATTCTGGGGAAAGTAGTGGGAAAATGTCAGGCTCTGTATGCATAAATTTTAATTCAAGATAATATTCTTTTCTAGTTATTCTGGAATGTCCTGAACAGATTGGGGAGGGGCACCAAACATGGGGTGCTCTGATCAGGTAGAGGCTGGCAGCATGGGTGGTGAAAGAATTCACCCAAAGACGAACAAAAGAGATAGAAGTTTACTGAACACATTGCAAGGAACAAAAGAGACAGAAGTTTATTGAATGTATAGCAAAGCAGCAGGGAACAGGACAGCAAAGGAGAGATATTTTATGATGACGCAGTGGTGAAGGGCCACAACTATACGGCAAAGTGAGGGACTATGAGGATGTACAGAATTTTCCCTTTTTTGGGTAATCTTAGAAACTGTGCTTGGTTGTAACTGGTCACTTAGAGCCTATGATTATTTCGAGGTGGGTTGTTTAATGAGCCTGTTTGCATTCATCTTGGTGGTTGCTATGGGCCTTTTTGCCTTAAGTTTCCATTGCTCAAGCCTGTTGCCTAAAAGTGGCTTCCACAATTCTGTACCCTCTCCAGCAAGTATAATAGCCAAACTTAAACCAAACCAAAACAAAACAAAACAAAAAACACTTTTGTACATTTATTATTTTCATCTTCCTTTCCATCTGTAATCTACTCGGACAGGACTTTTGCTCCTAAAGTACCATCAAAAATCCTCTTGTTAATATGACTAATAACTATTTATGTCACTCTCTACTCCCAATTTGCTTTACTCCTAGCAATTTCTCCCCATTTGAGCCCTTTCTCCTTGAAATCCTTCTATCTTTTGCCTTCCTGAAAACTCTTCTAATTTTCCTGTTACCATGCTTGTTTGCTCCTTACTGGTCATCTTATCTGGTTCTTCTTTTTCTGTCAAAATTTACAGGTACACAGCCTACACTTCTCTCCTGAGAACTCAAGTTCCATTAAGTCTACCTCCTAAATATCTCCCAGATCTTTCCTATTCCTTCCCTCCCCACTTCTGTCCATCAATAAAAGCTAATGCACTCTCTTCCAGGGCAATCGGGTTTCCTTATGGTCTGCACATAACTTTTAATCCCCTGCAATCCATTCTTCACTTTCCTACTACATTGAATTCTATAATGCCAATCTGATGGTGTCATTCCTATTTTTAAAGTGTTTCAGTGAGAGGCACCGGACTGGCTTAGTCCATAGATCATGCAACTCTTGATCTCTGAGTTGTGAGTTCGAGCCCCATGTTGGGTGTAGAGATTATTTCACATAAATAAATAAAAATAAATCTTAAAAAAAAAGTTTTTCAGTGATACCCCCCTGTCCTTAAGAATTCCAATTCTCAGCATAACACACCAGATATTCCATACATGGTTTCTTCTTTTGCCTCTCATGTACTTACTATTTTACATATATATAAATATATAAATAAAATAAAATACAAAAATAATATAAAGTACAAAAAAAGGTATCTTTCAGATACAAAGAACATCATGTGTAAAATCCTTGTGGCAAGAGAACAATTTCACAGGGGGGTGCTGATGATTAAGTATCAGCTTTCCCAAGTGTGAGGCTTGTAGAGCACTTGACACTTAGGCCTAGACTTAAATTAAGGCAAGTAAGTGGATGAAGCTTCCAGGCCACCATGTACTGGGGTCATGGGCAATTAGAGGCTAGGTGTACATGGAGCATATACATATGATAAGTAAGTTTATGTGTCAATTTGACTGGGCCCAGATATTTCGCTAAACATTATTCTGGGTGTGCCTACAAGGGTGTTTCTGGATGAGATTAACATTTGAATTAGCAGACTGAGTAAAGAAGATTACTCCCCCAATGTGGGGGAATTTTCTCCAACCCTCTGAAAACCTAAATAGAAGAAAAAAGCTGAGGGAGAGGAAACTCCTGTCTGGCTGTTTGAGCCAGGACATCCACCTTTCTCTATCTTTAAACTCAAACTGAAACATTGCTTTCCTTAGGTTTTGAGCCTGCTGGCTTTTGGACCGGAAGTTACATGACTGGTTCTCCTCGTTCTTGGGCCTTTGGACTTAGACTGGAGCCACACCACCATCTCTCCAGGGTCTCCAGCTTATGAACTGCAGATCTTAGGACTTCTCAGTCTAATCATGTGAGCTACTTTTTGTAATACTTCTCCTCTTCTCCTCCCCCCGTGATAGATAGATCTAGATATATTGTGAACCTTATTAAGGATTACTATTGACCCTCAAGATCTAATGAAATCTAGGTTTTGGACTTGTTTGGGACCTGTCACCCCTTCCTTTTGATTCCTCTCTTTGGGAATGGGAATGTTTATCCTATGCCTGCCCTACCACTGTATTTTGAAGCACATAACTTCTCTGGTCACAGGTTCACATCTGGTGAGGAATTTTGCCTCAGACTGAATCATAACTCAAGTCTCATCCACATCTGATTTGGATATTTAGATGAGACTCAGGACTTTAGATTTGATACTGAAATGAACTTGTACTTTTGGGGCTGTTGGGATAGAATGGGTATATCCTACCTGTGATAATATGAATTTGTGTGTGTGGGAGTGGTTGGAATACTATAGACTGAATTGTGTCATCCCTAAACATCTACATTAAATCCCTAAGCCCCAGTGTGACTGGGTCTGGAGATAAGATCCTTAGGAAATAATTAAGATTAAATGAGCTCTTGAGAGTTTAGGGCCCCTAATCGGACAAGACTGTGACCTTACAAGAAGATATCTCACTCCCTTATGAGGACACAGTGAGAAGGCTATCTATAAGCTAGAAGAGAATTTTCACCAGAACCCAGTCATGCCAGTTCCCTGATCTCAGACTCCCAGGCTCTAGAACTATAAGAAAATAAATTTCTGTTGTTTAAGCCACCCAGTCTACGGTATATTGTTATGGCAGCCTAAATAAACTAAGACATGCAGGAAATAGAGGCTGAACAGTACTGTCATAGTGCTTACATAGAGGAATCTGAAAACTGTTGCTAGAGTTGTTTTGTCCTTTATTGGTTGTAAATAGTACATCAACAGTTACTATTTTTTATTGTTTTATAACACTTTTTTATTTTACAGTAATCCTTTGGCAGCAATGAGCTTGAAAATGAGAGTGAATGTTTAATGAAAAATTAAATACTGAATTTCTCAAGATAGTTGATTATGAATGTGTAACTTGCAAAAATTATTTGTTGACATTTACTTTTCTCTATGATGGATGGTACAGAAGCAGCTACAGAAGGTGTGTTTACAGATCAATTCATGAACCACATCTTTTCATCTAAATCAATTGTCTGTTATTCTAAATTAATGATGTTTATTTTGATTCTAAGTTTTCTTTAACACATTTGAAACCTGAAGTGACTGTGGTTAATGTATTGGCTTTATGATCAAAAGACTGTCACAGATAGTTAAATGACACAAGAATAACATCAGGGTCATTAAATGCTTCAGGTAGAAAATAAGTGAATTCCAATAATAGAGTCTTTTTTGTTTTGCTTTGTTTTGTTTTTCATGCAGTTCATGAAATCAAAGAAAAGCTTTTGGAAGTTCATTCTGCTAAAAGTGAAACATCTGATATTACTGTGAATGTTATTGTAAACTTGATTAAGTTCAAAATGGAACAAAAAATTATTTGCTTTTGCAGTGATATTATGAACAAGATGCATGTGTGGTGGAGCACAGCATTTTGGTGAAAACAATATTCTTACTAAATTAAGGAACTTATGGGGCAGAAATTTTCCTTTATCTACTGTGGTATACATATAAGTAATAATTACATTCAAACAAACAGCAATGTCTACTAATCAAAATATAACCTGTAATGTCACATTTTACATTTTACTATTTTGTTATATACGTGCATAGATAAACTAACTGAACTATAAAATTGGTGTGATGAAGCAGATGTTGAATTAATTAGAAAAAGCTTCAGCAGAGCTATACGTGCTTTCTCCCTTTACTACTCAGCATTGTTTGGATTTTAGAAATGTTTTAACCTCCAAAGGACTACTTTGAAATCAACCTAAGTGTCCTATGATGGTAATAGGTCTTTTTGTAAATTAAATAATCCTTCCAAATTTTGGTTCCATTTTTAAAAAAATCAGTTGAATATCTCTTAAAGTATTTAAGCAAGGGTATGTCAAAAAGTTTAATTTTCAAACTTTCAAAAACTTCAATTGTCACAACTAAATCTCACAACCAAGATTTTAATATTTGCACTCAAAAAAGCAAAAAAGGAACTGAGGGGATTAAACAGTGAATAGGAGGCGAGACTTACTTTTTTTTCTCCAGGTATAATATACATACAGTAAAGTGTGTAAATTAATCATAAGGGTATATTTTGATATTTTTATTGCCTAATGATTGTTTTATAGATTGATTTTATATAAACTTGTGTGTAATTACCACCCTGATGAAGATGCAGAATATTCCAATACTGCATAAGCTTCTTTCATACCTCTGTGTAAGATTTCATTTTAAAAGCAAATAATTCAGCTTTGAAATATCTGAAGCAACTTTTGATTGAGCTATTTTTAGTTGTATAAATTTATATTCCCTCTCAGGATGCAAAGGAATTGAGAAGGCCCATGATTTTGAACACCTCACTTCGGATAAAGAGTCAAGAATCACAAATTCAGCAAATCTATTTGACCCGTTTTGTCTCATGAAAAATATAATCAGTACTTACTCAAAAGGAGGCAAAAAGACAGTACCTATAAAAATATTAGGGTTGAAACATTTATACAACTTAATATAAAACAAATTAGAATCAAGCATATCCTTTATTTAGTAGAATTAGCTCTGAATTTATCAGGTACTTCGTCAACAACCAAGCGAGTACTTTCTCCATTAAAAATATTATTATGCTCTATAGAGATGGTTTAGTTGAAGGTGTAAATAATTTCTAGTTTACCACCAATAAAGTGCATTTTAAAGTAGACTGCCAGCAATTTTGTAAAAAGAATAGCCCATAATAAAAATACAGTCTTTGGAAAAATACTGTTGTGATATTAGATACAGATATATCTAGGAAATTGACTAAAATACATGAATATATACTAAGTATTTAATCACTTATGCTATTTTTGATGTTCATATGATTAAAGATTTTAAATTTTGCTTTAATGTACAAGGTTATATGTTGTTTCATTTCATTTTTTTTAAGAAAACATGCTTTAACTTTTTGTTAGGGATTGCAGAAAAGTTGGGAAAATTAAAAAACTATACAGAGGATGGCTATATATCCTTTGATTGCATTCACCTCTTATTAACATTTTGTCCCGTTGCTAGCATTTTGTCATTTGAGCCTTCACTCTTCTCTCATCTTTGAGAGTAAGTTGCATACCTCATATCTTTTTGCCTTCTATACCTAAATACCTTGGCATGTATTTCCTAAAAGTAAAAATATCCTTTTATAAAACCATTCTACAGTTATCATTGCCAGTAAATGTAATACCTATATCTTATCTTTATAAAACCTAATATCCATATAGTAATTTTGTCAGTTGACCTAAGTTGATTTACAGTATTTTTTTTCCTAGTTCAGGATTGAAGATCCAGTGTAGGGTCAGATACTGCATTATTTGTTGTACTAATTATCTATTTCTGCATAATAAGTTACCCCACAACTGGTTGACTTAATGCAACAAATATTTATTTTTTAAACATTTTATTTATTTATTTGAGAGAGAGCACAAGAGTGTTCCATCAGGGGGAAGGTCACAGGGAGAAGGTGTACCAGACTTCCTTCTAAGTGCAGAGCCTGATGTGGGCTTGATTCCAGGATCCTAGGACCATGACCTGAGCCAAGTCACATAGACCAATCCTGATTCATTGTGGTTAGGACTACACAGGGGTGTGAATATCAGCAGGTGAGGCTAATTGAAGGTTATCTTGAAAATGACCAAACTTGTCATTCATGTCTCCTTTTACCTCTTTTAATTAAAAATATTTTTTAAGGGGCACCTGGGTGGCTCAGTGGGTTAAAGCCTCTGCCTTCGGCTCAGGTCATGATCCCAGGGTCCTGGGATCGAGCCCCACATCGGGCTCTCTGCTCCTCGGAGAGCCTGCTTCCTCCTCTCTCTCTGCCTGCCTCTCTGCCTACTTGTGATCTATGTCTGTCAAATAAAGAAATAAAAATCTTTAAAAAAAAAAAGAATTCATTATAAAAAAAATATTTTTTAAAAAACTGTTTCAAAGATTTTCTATTTTATAATTCTCTTATAGTTCTTTAGCTGACCATATAATAAAATAAGATGGTACCGGCCAAATAAACTATTTAATTATGTTTATTGTCATGTTTTACTCTCAAATCTGTCATAGTTTTGACAATAATTTATTTTGGTCACCATAGTCTTAGCTTAAAAGATATTTCTTCCTAGAGTTTTTTTCCTGAACCCACCCTAGAATCAATTATTTTCCCCTTTACAATCTCTCCTTATATCTAGAACCTTTCCTTACATGACACTAATCCAACATTCTCATTGTGTTACTTCCATAAAGGCAAGAACTATGTTTAAAATGAATAAATGGATAAAATAGTATACTAATTATTGACATTGTTTAAGTGCTTGATCATTATATTTAACTGCAACTATACTCCAGGGAAACGTAATCATATAACAAAACGCAAAAGTAAATTTAGCCAATTAAAATGCCAACTAAAGGGGCACCTGGGTGGCTCAGTGGGTTAAGCCTCTGCCTTCGGCTCGGGTCATGGTCTCAGAATCCTGGGATTGAGCCCCAGGTAGGGCTCTCTGCTCATCAAGGAGCCTGCTTCCCCCCCGTCTCTCTCTGCCTGCCTCTCTGCCTGCTTGTGATCTCTCTCTCTCTGTCAAATAAATAAATAAAATCTTTAAAAAAAAATTCCAACTAAAAACCCTTTATTTATTCATTTATTCACCAGACACATGTTTACTGAGCATCTGTACTATGTGCTAGAGGGTCTTCTAGAGGCTGGTATAAGGTTCTCTCGTGAAGCTTCCATTCAGGAGTATGACTAAAACTGAAGCAAATAAACTAATAAGTCAAAAAATAATTCCACATTGTGATGAGTGCTGCATACAGTAAACTGTATTAATGTGATAGGTAGTTACTAGGAGTAGTGGTAAGAAATGGCTACTTTAAACAAGAGTTTACGGTGACTGCTCTGAGGAGGTGGCATTTGAACTGAGATTGGGGCAGCAAGGAGCCATTCATTCCAAGAATAGCTAGCTTTTTTTGCAGGAAATTGCTGTGCATGAAGTATAGAATAATCTGTTTTAGAAATGCCTACATACAAGAGTACCTAGATATTAAGCTATGTTCCAGGAGAAACATCCTTAATTTTTTCAAAATACATTTAAATTCCTTAAATGGAAAAGTATTTCTCTAGATTATTGCCATTACTATTATTATTACAGTATTATGACTTGCCTTTATATAGTTGCTGTTGTCTGGTGAATACATAAGTGGCTAACTGATTTACTCACCACGTACTTTGTAAATTTAAGCCATCTGTGACTGTTCAATAATATGTTAATACATGCACCTGGTTGTGTCTCAGCTCAGAGTGTGAATCATCACATTCTTAGTTCTGAGGAACTGCAGAACTATTCACACTGCTCAAGCACACTTTTCAAGCAAATGCGATTCTGATATAAAAATATAGCCCTAACTCATTCAATTCAGGTCATGTCCTTAAACCAATGCTGTTGACACATGTGTTCTTTACCAGTGGTGGGCACGTTTACTTGATAAACCAGCTCTGGTATGGAGTTTTGTATCCGAATAACCCCACACTGGAATTTCAGGTTGCTGAGTATGTACCTGGGTTACAATTTTTTTATTATATCAATACATTGTCCTTATTCTGCATGTAAATAACTGAAATACACTAAATATTTGGTTAACTGGGTTGTCCATATGAGTTTATTATTCTAAATGATTTCTTCTTTAATCCTCTCTAAATATTACATTTATTCAAGTACACTTACACATTGCTTATGGTACTTTGTGAAACACATATGTATCTGAGAGATCTTGTGCAAATCCAACTACTGTAAAGAGCTTGGATTTTAAAGAAATCCCGAAGAATCATTTTTCGAAGAGTCTTTTTTTTTAAAGATTTTATTTATTTTTTATTTGACAGATATCACAAGCAGGCAGAGAGGCAGGAAGAGAGAGAGGAAGGGAAGCAGACTCCCCGCTGAGCAGAGAGCCCAATGGGGGGCTCGATCCCAGGACCCCAGGATCATGACCTAAGCCGAAGGCAGAGGCATTAACCCACTGAGCCACCCAGGCGCCCCCTCCCCCCGCTTTTAAAGATTTTATTAGTAAGAGTCTTTCTATAAACTGACTCATCACTTCTTATTTCATCTATAGAAAGGTCAAATTTTTATGAATCAGGTGTTCTTAGAATACATATATATATATACCCATCACATTCCCTATTCACAGATACTGCTCTACGTTGAAAAACACTTTAATACTTGCATATAATCTGTAATCATGCAATCTATTTTACAAATGATCAAAGATGAGGACAAACAGACCCTGTATCTATGTTATTCATGAAACAACATACACAATTTTGATCTTTGATCTCTTGCATTTTCTAACTGATGTTGCATCTGGACGGCCTCGGTACTGAATGTCAAGAAAGTCTGTCATGTTATATCCTAATTTTTTTCACAGCATTTTATAACTATTGATACATTTCTTGAAGTTTGAGAGTATTATCTATTCACACTGTTTTTGGTCATCGTGCTTCTACTTGACATAAAACAGGTAGTTTTTAACAGCATGCAATAGTGCAAAGAGCATGGATTTTAAATTCAAAAAGACCTATATTTTAATAATGGCTCTGTTTCTTATAAACTGTGTGGTCTTAAGCTGTTTATTTATATTCCCTGGACTCTGATCCCTTATCTAAAAGTCAGATAATGATAGCTCATGGGGATTTTGTGTTGATTAAAGGAACTAAGTGGTAACTAAAATTGATATTAACAAGTAGCATTATTACTGGAGAGATTCAAAAAATTATGTTTTCCCTTTGTATATATATAAACATACATACATACCCACAGACCTGGTGTATCCTTCTTCTAAAACATGGTTACCTGAGGAGGGGGGATCAGATAGTGCCACGTTACAGTTTTAACTTTCAATCACCTTTTATATATTTTTTTGAAACTTGAAAAATAGATGCATGAAAATAAGCATAATTTAAAAATGAGATCAACTTCAGGGAGGTGCCCACTCCACATTCTAAATACTTCAGTGGTCTCTTAGCAATTACCAAGATCATTGAGGCACTCCATCCTCCTGGACACCAGTGTGTTTCAAAAGGGTAAAACAAGACATCTGTACTCCTCTTGCCTCAACATAACCTCTTCCACTGTGTGTTTGTATTCAAGATATTGCCTACAATTCCCTACACGACATTTTATCACAAACATTTGTCTTACTTTTTTGACAAGCTAATTAATATTTTCTTGTCTTACAAGAAAATTAATATTTTCTTGTCTTACAAGACTTTAAGAAGTCTTACAACCACTTTTAAGGTATAAATCTAGCATATTTCACTATGCTAGAACTTACTAATTAATGCTAAAGTCAATTTTTTCTGTTATCACTCATTAAGACAATATAGAGAAGACTTTAAGACTAAAGTATTATTAGAGATAAAGAGGAGCATTTTATAAGGATAAAATAATCAGTTCTCCACAGTCATAATAAATTTGCATATAACAACATAGCATCAAAATATATAAAGCAAAGAGAAATAAAAAGAAAAATAGACAAACTCATAATTATAGAAGACATTTTTGACACTGGTTTTTCAGTAACTGAAAAATTTAGTAAGGATATAGACAATTTTAACTAGATAATTAATATTTCACATAGCTGACCTAAATTGAATACTCCCAACAATTATAGAACATACATTTTTTCATTTTATTAAAGCTGAACACATTCCTTAAGTCTCAATAAATTACAAAAGACAATAAGTTAGAAACTAAAAATGAGATACTAGAAAATCCCAATACTATGGAAAATTATAAATGAAATTCAAAATAATGTTAGATAAAGGCAACACTAAAGTGAAGAATAGAAATAACTTTATGCTGAATGAAAATAAATTTGGAAAAAATATATTAGTGTGAAACAAATAAAAGTTCGAACAGTTAGGTATATATGAAAACTACTGAATAAATAGTTATGGGTTTTTTGTTTTGAAATTATTTGTTCTTTTGTTGAGAAATCAGTAATTTTGTAGAAAAATTTGTAAAGATATTCCGTAAGGAATTTCAAGTGAGGTACTGGTATCATCATAAAACAATATTGAGTCGCTAGGTACAATAATAGCAACAAGAAAATATCACCAACATAAAGTATTGTAACTAAAAATATTCATATATTAACTTGTTTTCCTTTGCATTGGTAATATTTCTTTTATTATTTAATATTTTACTATTATAATTATATATCAAAGTTCAATAAGGAGAAGTTTTACTGTCTCACTGCATCATTTCTTTGAATTCTTGATTCTTACTGAAAATTATTTAGTTTATAGAGGAAGGGTGTGAAATACACTGACTAAAAGACTAATAACTGGGTAATTGGTAAGAACTGTTCTTTCAAAAGACAGCATTAAGACACTGAAAAAGTAAGCCACAGACTGGAAAGAGATCCTTGTAACACATATGACTGATAAGGGGGTTATATTCAGAATAATATACTCAACAAGAAAAGAACAACTCAAAAAAGGAAACTGGCAGAAGACTTGAACAGCCACTTAAAAGTCAGATACTATAGAAAATTAATGCAAATTACATTCACAATGAAAATCCCACAAGAATCACTGAATTAAAAGAACTGACAATTTCCAAGTGTTGATGAGGAGGCCTGCCAAAATGATATTGACACAGTAAAATGGCATAATCACTTAGGAAAAGTTCTAAAGTTGAAGACATGCATTTTCTACAACTCAGCAATTTCACTCTTAGATATACCAATATTTGTGTGTACCAGATGTTCATAAGAATACCCAAAGCAAGTACAAGGATATTCACAGCAATAGCATTAATAAAGTCCAAAAAAATGGAAGCAACCTTAAGGTTCATCACATAGAATATAATAAACTTGGGTACAAAGGGATATTATATAGGAATAAATGTGAGTGAATTATAGCTACAAAGAGCACAGAAGTATCTTGCAATCATAATCAGCTAAAGAAATCAGAAACTGAACAAAACATAATGTGATTCTTTTCGTAAAAGCAGATTAAATTAAACTGCAGTCTTTAATGGTTCCTATATAGGTGGTAATCTGAGTGAAGAAAAGCAAGAGAAGCTTTATTATTAAAGTCAGGACAGCATCTATCTTTGAGGAGAAGGGGATTTGGATAGAAGTAGCGCACAGGGAAAATGGTGTGCTGGCAGTTGGTTCGCCTGGGTATTTGCTTCACAGTAATTCAATGAGCTGTTCATTTCTATTTTGTGTACTTTATGTGTGTCTCATTTCACTGTAGCATGTGGAGGTTTTTTTTTTTCCTCTTAAAGGAAAGAGCTGTGGCTGATAGTCTTTGGCTTCCATTTCTTGGTATTTTTTTTTGTAACCCTGGCTGAAAGGTAGAGTGACTCTAGCAGCCGTGGCAGTGGAAAGTTTTTATGAAAACAACAATTAACTCATCAGTCAACAAAACACGAAACCACAACATCTGGAAGACATCAACGAACAGATCAGCTCTATAGCTCTTTCTTTCTTGCACAACGCATGAGACCTAGAATAGACTTCAATATTTCAAGCCTCTACACCCTCAAGTCTAAGGTAGTGGGGACATTTGAGGGAAAGAGCATAAAAGGTTTTACTTCAAAGCATCCTACCATCCTAGTAAACTGGTATAAAGTCTCATTGTCCCTTGGCTGAGTCTGAAGCACTGGGCACATAGTTATGTATAACCCCAACCCTAAATAGTGGACTGTGATGTTCTTTGAAGTGTTGAACACTGTGCTTCTTGGTGGAATAAGTTCTTTATAATAAAGGGCCTTTTAGTGAACCATGAAACATTCATTGGTTCCTTCCCAATTTAATTGTAAAGTCAATTGTAAATATCACTGATACAAGAGAATTGTGTTCTAGAGAATAGATTCTGGATTATATTCTGTCTTTTCTTATCTCCAATAGCTTTCTTCTTTATTAGTAAACAAAGAACCATTTTCTATGATTAAAAACAGCAACTCTGGAGTCCCTAAACGTATTCTGCTTTATATAATGAAAAGATGACTATAATATAGCAATTTTAAAATTTGACAAATTATGAATATTCATTAGGAACATTTGAACTAAGGAACCTGGAAAGTCCACTTTAAATAAAATTTAATTTTCTGGCAGTAAAATGCCAAATAAAGCACAAAAACAATCAGAGCAGGGCGCCTGGGTGGCTCAGTGGGTTAAGCCACTGCCTTTGGCTCAGGTCATGATCTCAGGGTCCTGGGATCGAGTCCCGCATCGGGCTCTCTGCTCAGCAGGGAGCCTGCTTCCCTCTCTCTGCCTGCCTCTCTGCCTACTTGTGATCTCTCTCTCTGTCAAATAAATAAATAAAATCTTTAAAAAAAAAACAATCAGAGCTATAAAGTGAAAAAACATAAACATTCTACAAATATCAAGAGCAGAAGAATGTTTTACAAAGATAAAGGAAAATTATCCTACTTCCAGTTTTCTGTAACCTAACTGTCCACTTCAACATTTTCAGACAAGGCCTTCAATTTATAACCAGCCACAAAATGAAATTTCTGAAGAGAGAGGTAGTAATAGTTACATTAAGAAAGAAATCACCTGCTAGGTAAATGGAAAAATTGAAAAATAAAGGTCTTTTGGAAATAATGTCATAAACTGCATTTTCAGTATTTAAAGATGTAAAGAGTCAGGTCCAATATGAAAAATATTTATGGCTTTACCATTGTGGGCTAAGTAACAGATTCAGCAACAGAGACAGCCAATAGGATTCATAGTATTTTCTCCCACTGGATAAAAGTGGTCCAGTTTCTCCACAGTCTGCCCTCCTTCCAGCTGCTGTACTCCTGCCCCTCCCTTTTTTATATCCTCCCTATGAGCATGACTTATGTTTCTCTTCCAGGCATTTCTATGCAAATTCAAAAATGTTTTTCATGAAATGAAAAGATCCCATTTATTCTCTTCTACCTTTGTTCAATATAAAGTGTGCATTAAATCTATCTTTTCTCTTTATTATAAATGGTTGATCTTAAAAATCAACATGGTCATATTATTTTTCTGCCTGTTAACCCCAACCAATATTTCTAGACTGATATTTTCTCCACTTTCAGCTTTGGAAATCTATTATCACTCAATCTAAGTGGGTTACTAACCTAGTTATCTTCTAGTCTTGTATTTAAGTGACTATTAGGACATACTTTATGAAGTTTGAAGTGACCCTCTATTCTTTCTCATATAAAATATCTATAAGATATCAGTGGCAGTCAGATACCACTTCTAGGGAAAAGCTACTGTATTTTCTCCAAGGTCATAATTGTACTAAAACATCCAAGGGCAATGTTTTCAGACTGAATTCTATTTTTTCCCTGAGACATATAAAAGAGGATTGATAAGCCTATAATTCAGAAGCCACTTACAGACTTACAGGAAAATTATATATTTATAACGTTCCTGATGAAAGACTATAGGTCAAAGGCAAAAAGGAAACAGGGGCAAGAAAAATAGAAAGTAGAAAAAAAATCTCTGAATCTTTCCTGACTATTGAATAAATGTCTTGGGATATGAAAGTACTCTTAAAAAATATTGAAGGCATGCCCTGATGGGCTAGCCATGTTGCAGCTGAGCATGAAGAGAAGTGCCAAGTAGACTGCATTTAGAGAATAAAATAAATTGGTGAACTGTACAATTTTGATTTCAAAATGGTATCTCCATATTGTCCACGTCACAGGTCTGCATTTGAAGTTTCCCACATTAAAAGTTTCCTGAAACTGATTGGTTTGGACACACAGTTCTCTGTAGATGTCATTTTATCTTGCATGCCATGCTTTAAATTCTTGGAACTATAAGGATCTGAGTGCATTTCAACTCTTTGGGGGAGGAGGGTTCCCCTGAAGTCTTTTATCATTTTGCTTCATTTCACCCAAGATACCTTTAACCTGAGGAAAATGAAGTCGTCCAATGTGACCTCTATCTACTTTTCATCCCCTCACCTTAGTCCCCACCAACCACCTATACATCCTCTCTCATTCTGGCCCCTTTCCTCCAAATGGGGAGATAGTTAGCCCTTCCCCTTGCTAAAGCCAGTCTCTCCATCTGGATAACATTCATTCCCATCTCTTTAGAAATCTTACTCAATCTAGTGTCCTCTCTTGGTCCTGAATTGCCCCCTTTCCAACTCAACTTTCATTTTCTTAGGCTTATAATCTGCCCACATTTCTCTTATCCTAACAAGAAACTTCCTGGCTACATGTATATTCTTCATTAATACACTACACTATCTCCCTCATCTCTTCATTGAACTTTTCCAAAAAAAGATCTACTTCTTGTTTCCTTTTTCCTTTATACTTTCAAATTCTGTTGTCCAGATTTTCACTCTCAAAAAACAACCAGTTGTTCCTAAGTATCTAATCCATTGGCCACTTTCTACTTCTTTTTTTAACATGGACTTGTTAATAACAGATTTCACTACCTTCTTAAAGTATTCTACTTTCTGTTTGTTTGTTTGAACCTTGTTTTCTTCTGTCATATTTCACTGACCATTTCTTCTCAGGTTTTATAACTCCTTACTTTAGGAAGCCAGGATAAGGCAAGCTATCTTTCCAGTTCATTTGAAAACTTCTAGGTTTCATATGATAGATTGATTGACATTTTTCAAGATGTAGAAATGAGACCCTTTGGGGGGAAAAAGTCATTAGGTAGAATCAGATGTTTCTGTAAAACAATTATACTTATTTCCCTGAATAAAGTTGCTTGAGAGATGCCAATTTCAAGATGAAGTTGGGAAACTATCACTTGGATATAGACTTTAATATTTTGAACTATAGCAATTATCACATTATTTTTTAATATCATTTAGTTTCATCTCCTATTTTCCCATTGGAGTATGAAATGAGTCCTATGTCCTAGGAAAGAATCTAGAAAAGCATTTTTATGGTTTTTCTGAATGCTAATAGGGCCAGTGAGGAATATCTCTGCACTTACAATCCAAAAGCTCCATATTCTTCAGCTGAGATGATCCCATTAGATGCAACTACTTTTTGGGCTGTCGCTTTCTGCAGGGAGTCTAGGAGAACCTGACCAGAGTTTCCTTGTCTGTTAGATATGTTCCTAATATAAGGCTAAAAATAGTGTTTTAATCCCACACCACAAAACTAGTCAATACTTGGACCTACTCTGGAAATTAGCCAAAACATAAGAACGAAACTGGAACTGGTCAGAAGGCCACAGAAGATGAAGCTCTACACCCTTGGAGTCCTTATAGCATTGTTGGCTTTGGGGTGTACTACCACTGTTGTGTTTCCAGCTGGCGTGACTGCACACCAAAGTATCACTTGTTTCATGGACCATTACCCCTATCCATACATTGAGAATGGGATGCACTGTGTTAGTGATTGAAAATCACTAACACCAAGAAACGTGCTAATTTAAGGTCCCCAGGAATTTCATACTTTGTGAACATCATGTTAATCTTAGCAATCATATCCGAGCCATAAGACTTAACTTCATGTCAGATGTCCTTTCATATGATGAGTTAAATTTTTCCACTAAATAGGTAAATAAATAAGTGATTACATATAAGCAAACTATTGCACTCTATATAAAGTAAAAGATATATTACAGCATATGCATATATGTATCAAAATATATGCCATATATATATTTAATGTGTTTACCTATATATATTATAGTTTGAATAAATGAAATTTTTATATAAAAAACAGATATTTGCCACATTTTTTCCTAAAGTACTTGGCTTCCTGGAAATTTATGCTTTAACGGCCTTGTAATAATAAATAAAAATCTGAGAGTTAGAATGTGATTCAAAGATATCTGGAGTCTACAATTTATTCCCAACAGAGAGTCAATATAAATCCTGTGAATTTCATTGTCTGCTGCCAGAAAACCTATTTAATTATGAATAAGAAATACTTAGAAATATTGTCTCTTTAGGGATGGCAGTCCTTATTTGGAAAGAAGACCTTGTAAGCCCTTTAAAAATCACCTAACTAGGGGCACCTGGGTGGCTCAGTGGGTTAAAGCCTCTGCCTTCTGCTCGGGTCATGATCTCAGGGTCCTGGGATCGAGCCCTTCGTCAGGCTCTCTGCTCCGCGGGGAGCCTGCTTCCTCCTCTCTCTCTGCCTGCCTCTCTGCCTACCTGTGATTTCTATCTGTCAAATAAATAAAATTTTAAAAAAATTACCTAACTACAACACTGTCACCTTCATTCATCATTAGGGAACTCTGCACTGGAGTAACCCCAGTGCTTCTTAGTATATTGGAAAGATGGCCCTGAAAGTGCATTGAGGCTTCCTTGCATTCTTAGAGATCCTGATTACTGGACCTGTTTTTAGTTACTTTTTCACTTGAATCTGCTTGGTGTGATTTCCATATTATAAATTGGATCCAGCTGTTCAAATAGTTACTCAGACAACACTTTAACATTACTTTACTGCAAAGATACCTCTTCTGAAGACACTAGCCTACCATAATACGCCAAAGCAGTTAAATTAAAAGCACAGTATGAGCAAAGAGATAACATCCTTTTCTAACACAACTCTCTCAGGTATATTCCAGAAGACCAAGATGTTTCCACAAGTTAGGGCAATCACAGAATAGTACAAATGTGAACCTTACTTTTATCAGACGTTATCCAATAGGTTGATTGACTTCTATGAAAGAAATATTTTGCATGGGTTTAAATCTGCACTTTGTATGTATAATAAGTAGAATGTATTCTGTCTCCAATTAGAGAATGTGTATGAAACCAGAACTTCTCAACCACTGTGCAACAGTGTGCCATGAATGGGTGGCTAAGATGGCAATCTTAGGCACTGTATTAGTGGCCAAAAGGGGCTGCTTAAGGCAATCAAAATTCCTATACAACTTGTCTCTGTGAGAACTCTTACCTGTTTACTGCAGTTTACTAAACAAATAGGGTTTTATATATAGCCACGATATGTAAAGATTTAAAAGTATTGGCTCGATAATACAATTTTAATTTTCACTAAAGCAAGATATTTGGAAGTAGGCTTTCCAAAATTGGTTCCATGGCTCATAATGTCATCAAGGACCTCATTTCTTTCTACTATTTCACCTTCTCAGTATGTTGACATTTGTCTTCAGGCTTGTCATCTCATGGTTGCAAGACAGCTGGAAGCTCTAAATTTTACATTCTCAAGAGAATCCAAAGTAGGAGGGAAGGAAGGGGTCAAAAGAAAACTCTCTGCCACGTGGCCTTCTCTCTCTCTCTTTTTTAAAGATTTCATTTATTTATTTGACAGACAGAGATCACAAGTAGGCAGAGAGGCAGCCAGAGAGAGAGAGGAAGGGAAGAAGGCTCCCTGCGGAGCAGAGAGCCCGATAGGGCGCTCAATCCCAGGACCCTGGAATCATGACCTGAGCTGAAGGCAGAGGTTTTAACCCACTGAGCCACCCAGGTGCCCTGGCCTTCTCTTTTATAAGAGAGAAAAACCTTTCCCTAAAGTGCTCTACCACCCCTTCCTCTCCATCTTTACATTGTACTGACAAGGGGTAACTTTTATGTGGCCATTGGCAAAGCCATTACCATGAATGGCTTGGGCAATCATGAGTCACTCCTAAGAGTGGGCATACTGCCATCTGCAGAGAATAAAATAGGAGTGCCATTAGCAAGAAATATAGGAGAATGACTGCGAGTTAAGCAATAGCACCTGTTGCTGGGAGATTAATCAAAAGAAAGGAAACAATGTTGCTTACATTTCTAAGGGTCATAACCAATTTCAGGTAAAAGGGAATATGTAATTGCTTTCCCCCTTTTTTTAAAAAAATAGACTTATTTATTTATTTTTGAGAGGGGGAAGGGGCAGAGGGAAAGGAAAAGAGAAACTTGAACAGACTCTACACTGAGTGCAGAGCCACATTTGGGGCTTAATCTCATAACCCTGAGATCACAACATGAGCCAATACGAAGAGTCCAATGCTTAATCTACTGTGCTACCCAGGCACCCCTGGAAATATGTAATTTCTTAAGTCTAATGCTTCCTCAAACCTCCAACTCTGCTTCAATATTTATAGCAAATTTAGGATTTTCATTAATGTATAAATAAAATGTTAATGTATTATTGTAACCACAGCAATATTTTTTTTAAAATTTGCAAAACAGATATCTGATACAAAAAAAAAAAGAACTTGGATCTAAAATACAAAAAGAACTCTTAAAACTCAGCAGAAAATTTAATTTTCAAAAATGGGTAAAGAAACTAAACAGACATCTCACCATAAAATATATATATATGTATATATACATATACATATACATATGTATATGTACATATACATGTTGACATCCATATGTATATGTATATGTATATGTATATATACATATATATATATATGGATGTCAAAAAAGCACATGAAAAGGTACTCACATTATTTGTTGTCAGGGAAACTAAAACAACGTGATACTGTTATACACCTATTCAAATCACAAGAATCCAAACAACTGACAACATCAAAGGCTAGTAATGATGTAGAACAACAAGAGGTCTCATTCTGCTCCTGGGAATGAAAGGTGATAATACCACTTCGGAAAACAATTTGGCACTTTCTTAAAAAGCTATATGTAGTCTACGATCCAACAATAATGCTCCTAGTTATCTAACCAACAAATCTGAAAATGTATGTCCACACAAAAATCTACATGCAAATGTTTAGAGTACCTTTACTTATAATCACCAAAAACTGGAAGCAACCAGGATGTCCTTCAGGAAGTGAATGGATAAAGAAACTGTGGTATATTCACATAAAGAAGTCAGCCTGATAAGGCTATACAGATGCCAACCAGTTAGTGCTTGTCAGTGGTTAGAAGAGGTTAGAGGTTTGAATAGGAGTAGCACAGGGGATTTTTTTAGAGTAGTGAAACTATTCTGTATGATTATTTAAGAGTAGATAATTGCACATTTGTCAAAACCTTTAGAAATTTATAGCACAAAAAGTGTACCATGTTCCACATAACCTATAAAAAGGGAAATGGAAATTAAAATAACAATAAGATACCACCACATACCTATTAGAATGGCCAAAATTTAGACACCGACAACGCTAACTGCTGGTAAGAATATGGAGAACAGAAACTCTCATACATTGCTTTGAAAGCAAAATGGTACAGTCACCTGGGAAGACAGTTTGACAGTTTCTTAAAAAACTAAACATACTCATACCATACAATCCAGCAATCTCACTTCTTAGTATTTACTCAAGAGGTAAAAACTTATGTCCACACAAAAACCTTCACAAAGATATTTACAGCAGCCTTATTTATAATAGCCAAAACTTGGAACCAACCAAGATGTTCTTCAGTAGATGAATGAATAAACAAACTGGTACATCCAGATAATGAATATTATTCAGCACAAAAGAAAAGAAAAGAGCTATCAAGCCCTGAAAAAACATACAGAAATCTTAAATGTTTACTACTATGTGAAAGAAACCACTCTGAAAAGGCCATATACTGTATGCTTCCAACTATATGACATTCTGGAAAAGGCAAAACTATGGAGACAATTAAAAAAATCAATCAGTGGATGCAAGGGGTTTGGGAAGGGGATGAACAGGTAAAGTGGAGAGGAACTGTAGGCCAATGATGGTATTATACCATCATGACAGAGACAGGCATCATAGATTTATCCAAACCTATATAATGTACAATTAAAAGTAAACAATAATGTAACCTATAGACTTTCAGTAATTATAATATGTTAATATATGCTACTTACTTGTAATAAATACACCACTTTGATGTTGGATATTGCTAGTAGTGGAGGCTATGCATGTGGGGTGGCATGGAGAGGTACATGAGAAATCTCGGTACTTTCTGCTCAATTCTTCTTTGAACCTAGAACTATTCCTTAAAAAATCACATTAATTATTTTTAAAGACTGAATTTTAGTCTAAAATTGATCTGAAAAAATTAAGTTTTAATTAAAAAAAAACAGTTGGGGTGCCTGGGTGACTCAGTTGTTAAGTATCTGCCTTCGTTTGGGTCAGGTCACGATCCCAGGGTCCAAGGATCAAGCCCTGTATCAGGCTCCCTGCTGAGCAGGGACTCTGCTTCTCCCTCTCCCCACTCTATGCTCACTCTTGTTCTTGCTCTCTCTCAAATAAATAAATAAAATTTTTAAAAATAATTAAATAAATACATGTATACATAAATAAATGCAAATATAAAGAGTAAACTTTAGTATATGTAATTTAAAGAAATCATTCAGGAAATTGGGAAGTCCTAGAACAGAAAGCAGACTATGACAAAAAGAATCTGCGTAGCAAATGCATAAAATACTATCACTGATGGAGGCTGAACAAAAAGATGGTGTCCTAAGTAACTCTGGAAGTGGGTAGAGACTGCAAGACTAAACACAAAAGGAATTATACATAAGAACTGTACTGTAGTTGATAAATTTCTATTTTTCATAAGAAGTACAAGTTAATTATGAAAGGACTAACATGTATATTGGAATCAAACAATTAAGTAAATGCATGGTAGATTGTGGGAGATAGATTTCTCACTATTTGCGTGACAGGTTACATACAAGCAAGAGGGGGAAGGCTAGAATTAACCACATGGTAATGGATTAGAATTGGAGACATAAATAAAAACTCATATTTATCTTGATACAGATGCAAATGGATACATAAATAAACATATATGTATACACACAGATTAGTATGCTCAAATCTATTTTGTTCTCTTGCCAATTGAGAGGGCCAGAAGCAACAATACCCCAGTAGCAACAAACATACCTAGTGCCCAGATCTTGGTTTCTCCTAAAAACAACTAAGGCTTCTTAGAGAAATAATGTTATGGCTAAGGTTGGAAATATACTACATGACTCTGGACCATCTGGAAGTGCCAAAAAGTAAGGATGTGCTCAAAACCACAGAAAAAAGGGGTCCTTGGGTGGCTCAGTGGGTTAAAGCCTCTGCCTTCAGCTCAGGTCATGGTCCCAGGGTCCTGGGATCGAGCCCTACTCAGCAGGGAGCCTGCTTCCCCCTCTCTCTCTGCCTGCCTCTCTGCCTACTTGTGATCTGTAGGTCAAATAAATAACTAAAATAAAAAAAAAATCTACAGAAAGTAATGCTAAGGATATGTCAAAGGGACAAAAGAGCCAACTGAAAGCGTTTCCAGTGGCCAAAGCCAGACCAATCTGAGCTACAAAATGAAGAAAGCATTATCGGTTTATAATCCAAAGTATAAACTAAATAAGTCTATACTGATGTAAATAGTTAAATCAATTAAAAATGATGAAAAATAGATAAATCTTCAGTGAAGATGATTCCAAATAATTGTGTAGGTCCTCTTCAAGGAGGCGGAACACAGCTTGCTAGGTGTCAACTGTACCCAGTGACTGCTTTCCTAAGAAGATAGTGTGGAAGTGAGGTGAAAAGAGTAACAGTGGTGGAGAAACCTGACAAGCTTTACCGCAGCCATGTGATTATAAGTAACATCCACAGTGATAAGTCATGTTGATAAGATGTACCACTGATGTGATGAGGATGGTAATTTCTCTGCAGTCTTCATCCCTAAAACTCATAACCCCATAGTGGGCAAGGTCATTGGACATGAGTTTAATCACAAGGAAAACATTATTTAAATATCAACTGAGGAGCATTCTACAAAACATCTGATTAGCATTCCTCAAAACTGTCAAGAAAAGGAACGTATGAGAACTCTCATGGTGAGAGGAGTCTGAGGAGACATGACTAAATGTAGTGGATCAGATCTTGGATAAGATCCTAGAGATAAGAAAGGACATTAGGTACAAACTGAGATAATCTGAATTAAGTATAGACTTTAATAAATAATAATATATCAATATAAGTTCATTAATTGTGACAAAGGTTCCATACTAATAAAAGATGTTGATGAGCTCCATGTACTATCTTCACAATTTTTCTGTAAACCTAAAGCCAATCCCGACATGAAAAGTTTCTATATTTTTTTAAATGGGAGAAATTAGCATTGCCACTTTGAGGAAAGTTTCCTAAACTAATTGTAAAGTGTCAAACTACACACAAAAAATCAAATTAAAGCAAACTGGCAGATAGCATAGTATAGTGAAAAAGACCAGTTTCAGACCTGAATGCTAGTTTATCCTAGTTACTACATTCAACAATGGCATAACACTCAACAAATCCTTTAATCCCTGTGGACCTTCATGTTTTATCTGTAAATTGTGGAAACTGGATGCAATGATATCATAGTGCCCCTCCAAAATGATTCTATAAATAAGCAAAATACATAATCAAAACCAAGAAGAATGCCAATGGGTTGTTCTTTCATATCAACGTGACTTGGGAAGTACTAAGTGGCTTATTCACTGATAAATTACAGTTTTAATTTTTTTTTTAGATTTATTTATTTATTTGTCAGAGAGAGAGATAGAGTGAGAGCAAGCACAGGCAGACAGAGAGGCAGGCAGAGGCAGAGGGAGAAGCAGGCTCCCTGCTGAGCAAGGAGCCTGATGTGGGACTCGATCCCAGGACACTGGGATCATGACCTGAGCCGAAGGCAGCCGCTTAACCAACTGAGCCACCCAGGCGTCCCTACGGTTTTAATTTTTTTAAATAAAGCTACTTTTTTGAGATTTGGATAGTAAGTCATATTGGAGTATATGCTGCATTATTGTAATAAATAGTACTATCTCCTTTAAAATTGTATTTTTATCTTAAAAGCATACAAGTTAGAGGTAAAAGGGATAAGACTTTATGCCTGTCTTATTGTCCACATATTCTCAAGTAATATCACATTTTAAATAATATCACCTTCAGCTCCATAAAACATTGTACTACATTGAGAAACCATAACAAGACACACAGGTATAAAAGCTAAGTATGTCATCAATTTTCAGTATAAATAAAAGATTAAGTCTGTCTTTTTCTCACAAGAAGAATCCTGATGGAATGGATGGAAGTCTTTCATGACTCACTTCTCTAAACTTGGTAGCCTGACTGCCAGGGAAACTATAAAGCCACGTGGGAGGTAGATGTGAAATGAAATAAAATGAAGAGTGAGTGAGACTGGAGTTAGGACACCTGGGTTCTAATCCTATCCCTTTTGTTATTTAACTAGCAGTTTCACCTTGAGCAAGTATTTTTAGTCTTGTTGAGTTTCTTGTTTGAGAAACTCGGTGTTGGATCAGTCAGATGCTATAATAAATGAATTAAACTCAACAACGCTGTGGATTTGCTCCTTTCTTTTGAATAGTAAGGTCTAGGGAGGGAGCATTGTCTGTTCAGGGTGGGCTGAGCTAACCCTTGACCTCCATGCTGAGCAGTGTGGCTAACATTCCAGACACTCTAGACGTGGAGAGGCCACAGCCCACCTGGAGGGCAGAGGAAATGGTCCAGGAGCAATTGTTTCCATATGCATTTCCAGAGCTGAGACACAGGAGTGCTTTGGCACTGGCAGGAAAGGGAAGCAATTTATCCTCTTTCACATCCTTCAGAAAGCTTCCTGGGGAGTTCATGACCTTGGTCTATCAAACACCTTTCTCAGTATTGATTCTTGAAAGGGAGTCAGAAGCAAGCTTAAGAGTTAAGGGCATTTAATTTTGAATTTCACTATATAAACTCACTTAGAAGCATAGCTTATAACCCGATCTCTTTGTACATGGTTTTAGCAAAACCTGCTTCTCGGCCTTTTGGCTAAGATCAAGTGTAAACAGAATTTGGAAGAGTAATTTTGTCAATGATATTAGGCGATGCATATTAATGTCATCAACAATGAAGTGAGGTTATTGCAGTTTGCTTAAGTCATAAGTAATGTTCATCCTTGTAATAATTTTTTAGGCTTTGCCCTCTGTATTATGCAGTCCTATTGCAAATCAGCAAGTAAGAATTAGCAATGCCTTTGTTTCTTCCACTGAAGCATATGAGTGTCCAACCAAAGGCATGTCTAGCACATATGGAGGGGCATTCATATTCTGACTTTATATCCTTTTCATAGGCACAGGTTCATATCAACCCACTCCCTACCAATACACAGAGGGAGAAAATTGAATTTCCACTAATGATATATTTTTAAAAATTCTTACAGTATAATTATAAGTGTGCACTGGAAAAAAAAAGTATCTATGGCCATGGATGTTCATGCCCTCTGATAATTTTCCCCATCCCTCAATTACACTGACTTTTGATCGCCTTTGGGAAATTTACTTTCAGTGGTGCCTGAAGCCAACAATTACACGCTTTAAATTGTGTACTTTAAATACATAGCTCTTCTCCTCACACATCTCAGGCTGCCACAAAGGTTCTTGCAGTTCACGTCTCCAGTTTGGTTTTATGCCCACAGCATAGGAGCAGAGGGCCAATGCTACCACTGCCATTTCCAGCGGACATGCAAATATACCATCTTGCAAATATAACTGGAATGCCCCACCTAGCCCAGAGTACAAACAAATGATTGACACCTAACAACAGTGTTGAAGGCAATGACATGTTTGACTTTGCATGGATGTAATTAAAATTGCGGCTTGGCTGTTTCTAAGACTAAGTGAATATAAGTAGAGAACACACAGAACCTACGGTTTTTGTTTTTTTTTTTCTACAATGGCAGCTCGCAAACTGACTAACCAGTGTCATATCCATCACAGGAAAGGATATTTTCATCATATATATATATATATGTTGGAGACTTAGAAGCTATCATCTTGTGGCACAAACATTTTAAAATAGATATTATTCAATTTCCATAAAAATTGTTTTATAAAAATTGGGAAGTGCTATAAGCTTATGCTTTACATTAAATGAAGGCCTCATGTGGAAAAAGCACATCAGAAGAGAGAATACTACAGAACTAAAACTATATTTTAAAAAAGGAAACAAAAAACCCCTGCAGAGCTATAAGTGTCCTAATGGACAACACACAGTATTCCAGGGCACCACATATAGTAAACCTCTTCTTTTCAATGGGTTACTGGAACAAATCCCAAAGAAGACTTCCCCAGGGAGGGTAGGTCCCTGAGATGGTTTCTGTCAATATCTGGGGAATGATCCTTTCACAAGGCTTCAGGTTTGCCATTGATCTTCTCTTAACCTGTGGGATTTAGACAGAAGATGTAACCAGGTGTAGCACTGTACAGTCTGTAATAAGGCAAAACCTAAGTCTTGTAATATATTTTAAACAGGATGTTACTTTCCTAGATCAAGCATGTCATGTACTGTGAGAGGTACATTGTTCTTTCCTGAAAACAGACCTACAAAATAGGGCTGCTGAGAAAAGAGGTAATAGGGGCCTGACAACTAGAGAACTGGATTGCCTTTAGTTACCAGATGTCTAGATTTTTTATTTTAGTGTGTTGGTTTTTATAAGATCAGAATTATGTTTAAGAACTGGATCATCAATATGAAAATGGCAACAACCTGATTCTGTTGGAATGGTTCTCCAAAAAAAAAAAAAATAGTTATCATCATTTGGGGAGCTTACTGAATCCTAATAATGAAAGAGAAAATTAAAAAATGATAACACTGAGGGAGGAATGGAGGTCAAATATGTTATTTACTTGAGAGGTACTCTTAACTACTTTATCAGCTCCCTCCTGAATACCTGCATTTGGGTACTTAAATATTATTTCATTAAGTACTTAAATATTCTTTATCAATCTCTTTCTCTGTCTCACGCACACCATAAATGTCATAGTATGATACATAAAGAGAGTTTCTACTTTTCTAAGGAAATTGAGAAATATAGGTTCCTATGAAGTAAACTAAATGGTTGTACTGTGCCATTAGTGACTTTCTAAATGACTATAAGCATTAAATTCATCATATATATGTTTTATTTCTTGAAAAAGAAAAAAATCTGAGATATTCATTAATGTGTGAACTTACTGATACCTAAATGCTAAATACAAAGACAAAATTTCCTTCAAAATAAAATGGGATTTGGGGGAGAATTGACTTACTTTTCTTCTTTAGGGCATTTTTCAATCACATCAATGACATTTTTCCAACAACTTCATATAAATTCTATATTACAGATTGCATCCAACTTGCATAACTTGTTTTGTTTCTTTTGGCAAGCTCCAAGCCATCTCAGTTTTGTATATTTGTATGTAACTCTGATCTCAGAGAATGTGTATGCAATACATGAGTAGGATGCCATAATTCAAGGTAGAAGAGTTAGGCACAGACCTCACCAGAAGGGTGACCACTGATTGCAGAATACCTTTCTGTTTGGTGTCTAGCAGAATTCCTGGCATTTAGTAAAAATTTAATATTTACTGAATTGACGATAATGTTAAAGCAACTGATTAGAAATCAATATTATAAACTTTGTATTTTTGATTTAAAAGATGATCCTTCAGTATGGCTCAGAGTCTAGTTCATCAAGTGACTCTTTTAATGGGCACTCGTTATTTGGGATTATGCATCTTCACAGAAACTGAGATGCTGGCTAGTGACTTTCTATATTTCATATTTTCTCAACATCATGTCAATGGCTATTATTTACAATATTTTTCCTGTCTATTTTCAAGTACGAAAACCAAAATAGGGGTGCCTGGGTGGCTCAGTAGGCGAGGTGTCTGCCTTTGGCTCAGATCATGATCCCAGAGTCCTGGAATTATGGCGGGCTCCCTGCTCAGCAAGAGGTCTGCTTCTCTCTCTGCCTGTGCCCCTTCCCTCTGCTCATGCTCTCTCGCTCTCTCCCTCCCTCTCAAATAAATAATTTTTAAAAAGGACCAAAATCCATTTCTATCAGGCATTATGTGTTATAATTTTAATCACTTTTTCTGACATCAACTATTAACTTAAATGATTTTTCATAACATACAGAATGGCCAGATCATCTTTACACTCAAGATCTAGTAAGAGATCTTGAAAATTTTAAACTATTGATTACACTCAAGAAAGTGCTAGAACAAACAAGCCATCATTGCCATGCAACATAAACTGTGTGGTAAAATAATGTGATGAATACACCTTTAGTAATATAAGGACATGAACTAAACAAAAACCTCGGTCCCTGGAGAGCCAATGACAAATTCACAGAACTAAAAGGGGCTCAATGTACTTGATAGGCTACATAATGACTGCAGTTATGTTTTATTTTATAACAAGTGAATGAGTCATTAAATACATGTAAACCAATTTACATTTCATGATATGCTTACTGGAGAGAAATGGTTTAATAAATGTTTTATCTATGTACCCGACTCTCCCAATCACTAGTCACAAAGAAAGATTTTATTTGTGGTCTAAAACCACATTCCAAGCTTGCCTACCAATCCTTAATATTGCTTTTATAACATATTTCCCTGCTATTTATTCTCTTTAGCATATTTACTTCAAATTCCATTGACTATTTTCTATCCCACAAATTTTTCTAATGTAAAGTTTATTTTTATTTCTACTGCTTTTAATGCCTCTTATGTATTTCTGAATTTTAACTACTAACTTCTAGTCGTAAGTATCCTATTTAGGTTTGATTTGTCACTAGAAAAGCACTATCAGAGGGCTCCTCTGTAAATCTTGCCATGCCTATTGGCACTGCCACCAAACTCACTGGAAATGTTGCCACTTGTACTTACCGTCTCTAAGATTCTTGCTACTTCAAGTGCAGTTCTGGAACTAGCAGCATAGGCATCACCTGAGAGTTTGGCAGAAATGCAAACTGCCAGGCCTTGCCTCAGATCTGCCGAATCAGAATTGGCATTTTAATGACATCACTGGATAACTTGTATACATATTAAAGTTCGAAAGGCAGGGTCTTAGAACATTTTTAAAATGTCATTAAAAGGGGCACCTGGGTGGCTCAGTGGGTTAAAGCCTCTGCCTTCAGCTCAGGTCATGATCCCAGAGTCCTGGGATCAAGCCCTCCATAGGGCTCTTTGCTCAGCAGGGAGCCTGCTCCCTCCCTCTCTCTCTGCCTGCCTCTCTGCCTACTTGTGATCTCTGTCTGTCAAATAAATAAATAAAATCTTTCTTTAAAAAATTTAAAAATAAATAAAATAAAATGTCATTAAACTCACTGACTACATGGTTTCCAGAAACACTTTTCATTATGTATTTAAATGTCCCTGCCCTTCTACTATCTGAGCTCCAAGAGGCAAAGGACCAGACCAGACCAAGTAGCAAATTTATCCTTCGTCTCTATTTCCCTAAAGCTGCATCAAGTTGAATGATACTCGGATACTATTCTGTCTGTTGAGGCTTCTTCAAACGGCCGGTTATAATTCATTCAGGAAATAATCTCCAGGCTGTCGTTTTGTTTCCTTTTTGATTGAGTGTTACTCTGCTTTTTATGTTTAACCTGTATTCGCTCCAGCAGCATTTTATTTATTGGCTGAACTAAGCTCCCATTCCCAGGGCTACTTTTTTCCCACTTTGTGAAGTCCGCCAGTATGCAATATGCAAATAGAAACATTCAAAATAGCAAGGTGTAGGATATGCATAGCAGAGAAGAACTGGTGTTGGTGCATTACCTTAGACCATGGCCTTCTTTGAACTGTTCAATGGACAGCACTGCATACCACTGTTAGTTGCTGTTCTAGGAATACGTGTGTGTGTTCAGTAGCTACAACGTCTATGAAATCAAAGGATCTCATCTGCCCATTATTCCAGGGACTGGCATAGTGCTTAGTACAGAGCACACATTCCAAAATAAATGAGGTAAAGAATATTCTTCCCTTTTCATTGTAAAATGCAAAAGATTAAAATATGCCACGTTAAGCAGAAGTAATAATTATTTTGAAGTTTATAATACGTGCAACTGTAACAAACTCAAAGATCGTTCAATAGCACTAGCACTTTATACCAAAGACAAGAACTAAAACTAAAACACTTCTGAGGCAGAAAAATAAGCCTAAATATAAGGGGGTGGAAGAAACAGTATTGCTAATTTCTTCTCCCTGACATTTAAACACTGACTAACATTGTAGGTAGATACTGAGGTAAATTCAGCTTATGGAAATATCAAGTTTTAACTTTAAAAATGTAATTTCCTCTCATTCTCAAAAGTCACATTTGAGAATTGACATAGAGTGTACTTCAAAACACAAGTGAGTCAGCAGACATGGAATAAGAACACCCACCAGCACCGATGTGGAGCTCAAAACCCCCAGCTAATAAACAAGGTTTAAAGGCCTTAATAGCCTCCAGCAGCTGGGAGAACAGAAGGGGGCGGAAGAAAAATGCCTCCCCTTTCCCATAACCCTGTTCTCCAATAGTTTCCCATGCTGCCCACCCACTCAGTTAATTTACTAAAAGCTTACTTAAATGGAGGACAGGAATAAGAACTCCCCAGTGCAATAAAACTCAGACAGTGATGAAATTAGAGGAATAAGCAGACTTTCAACAAGAGGTGTGTGACATTTTATACTTGTGAAAAGTCTTCAGCCAGGTAAAGGCACCATACTGCCTCTTATATTAGCCTTGATAGCAAACAGCTGGAGTGCAGCTAAATTCACACATCTCAAAGTGACAGCACTGGCTTTGGGCTACCAAGGCTGAGCCTCTCACAGCTGGAAATGTATAAAATGTAGGTAGGATTCCTAAGAAATCCTTTGCTTTCATTCATTTTATCTCCTAAATATGCCCTGTCCCCAAAACAGATTATCCTAGTAGCCTGTCTAATCACCTCCAAGCGTCCACACAGATCCCAAAGACATCAGTATGTCTTTTACAGCCCATTATTTCTCCCAAAAATCCTGCCTAGGTAGCAGTATCTAAAAATACTCCCAAATCCTGTTGCTTTTTATAAAGAGGCATTCTGAAGAGTGCTTCTGTGTAGAATTCCAAAAGGATGGTTTTACCTGTTCTGTTCATTAATGTCAATTAACTTTATGTTCAACATCATTCACAACACATATGTGCATAAGTATGTTTGCAATTCACCCTGGAAAAGGTAGGAGAGGAAAGTAGTAACTTGTGTTCAGATGGCACTTATTTTCTTCTATTGATATCAAAGGGATTAAGCAAAATGATCTAATTCCATGTTCTTATGTTCCTGTGAAATAAAAAAGGAAAGTAACATTTTCCCTTTCTTTTAATATAAGGAAGGTGTGAATGTGCTGTTTCCAATCATATCCCACAATCAGGTTTTTGTTTTGTTTTTTTATGCCATCTTCCCTGCTATGGGCTCATTTTCTCCCTACCCAAGCTAGTTCTGGGACTGCATCTTGTTTAAAGGGGTTTCTGTCTTTTTTTTCCTTGACTCCTTGTAATTTCTTGGCATTTTGCCTTTTCTTTTTCTTTTTTGATTATTTCATGACCCTCCATTTTCCACACCCATTTCTGATTCTGAGTCTCTATTTACTAAGAACTTCTGAGCACTTCCAGGCTGTGGCACCTTTGCCCTCTGGCTAAATGCTGCTTACTACTCCACTGAGAGTCCGACCTTGAAATTCAACACATGTTGCTAATGAGAAAAACCTGTTCTGTAAAAAGGAAGAAGAGCTTAAGGAAAGTTTTAAAAGGAGCCATGTAAACAGAGTGCTAGTTTTTGAGTAAACTATATTGCTTTAGCATCCTCTTTAAGAATAGGGCTTTAGTGAGTTTCAGGAGGGAATTATTGCCGCAGCAAAAAGAAGGTATAATAGTGGTTAAGATCAAAGCTTTTCATTTTAACCAGAGATAAGATAACCTAAACTTCCATTCAGTTAGTACCACGACATTTAGCTTTAGAAAATACCATCCATGACACAGAGAATGGCCTATCTCTTACATTCTCAGTTCTTTTAAGTGTGCGGCCTATTAATTATGCTGAAGTGCCTTCATGTAGTAGTATATTAATTTTTCCATTCAAGTAAGAGCATTGGCTATCTACAAAATGCAGAGCCCACACAGCAGACTACCAGATAGTCTAGTCTTCAAGGAAGACTTTTGTCCAGTAAGAGGCAGGAGAGCCCACCGGGGAGGGCAGTGAAGGTGGGCAGCAGTTTCTAGCTGGAATTTGGTTATGCACTAAGAGCTGTGTAATTATTTTTAAAATATGAGTTAAACTTTTACTGGCCACTTACTGTGTGTCAGTCAAGGGATACATAGATTAAAAAAAAGAAATGATATCAAGCTATGATGATGATGACGACGATGGAAGGGATGTTGGTGAAGATTTGGAACTTCTGCCTATCACAAGTGGCATAGGTAAAGGGGAGCCAAGGCAAGTGTTACAGAAAGGTCACCAGTATTTAAGTTGGATTAGAGAAGGAAAGTTGGAGGCCCCTGGGAACCTATTTGGATGGTCCTGGTGAGAAGTAATAAAAGCATAGCCTCAGAAAGTGGTCACAGAAGGGTGAAACAGATTGTACTCTTTTTCAAAACTAGAATATGTCTTTCAGTTTTTGAAAATAAAATGTCCAGCCATGCGCCTAATATTGATGGGAGATTAGGTAAAGAGTTTGGCTTGGACACATCTGAGCATGATTTGTGGTTCTGCCACATGGCTTGTGTACCACTGCGTAAGATAACTTATCTCTTTAAGCCCCAATTTCCTCACCTATAAATATAACTATTTATATAATCACTTTCAGGACTAAAAATTACATAAAAGCTGTAGCACAGTGTCAGACATTTAGCAAGTTCTCAGAAATAGTACTTCTTATCAATGTCAGGCTATAGCTCTTATTCTGTGTTCTCTTTGTAATATCATGCACTAAGATGGAACAATTGGATTGGGATGAATCTGTCTACAAGAAGGTCTCATTTATCTGTTTGGATTATTAGCCAGAGGATTTGTCATATGGTTAAAATCAATTATGGAGACAGCTGAAATGAATGGATAAGAGAGAGTGAAGATCTGGTCCCCAAACTCAGCTGCCTACAACAATGAAGCAGGTAAAATTGTGTGCGAATTGAGCAGGATGACACTAAAGTCTGACGGAACCTAAAGAATGTGTGCCATAACTCATGGAAATCAATTTTTGTTTGCTGGCCAAATAAAATGTTTGTAGCGCCTAGGCCTATAGATTTTATGGAATGTGGTGTTTTAGAATAACTGTTTTGATTGTGACCCACAGTAAGATGGGATTTTAATGGATTTTAATGGATCACAACAGCATATGTGCAGATATACCTAAAACAAAATTTTCCAAAACAAAACTTAAAACATGTAAATCTTATTGATATTCTCTGTTCCATTTGGGTCCATCCCATTTCACTCCATTCCTTTACATTCTTTTCTATCTTTTCCCATCCTATCCTATCTCATTCAAATGAAACCCTGGGCCAAATCTTCTAGACTCATTTTTCTAGCCAGTGGGTCACAACCCCCAGTTTATGAAACTCTCATTTATAACAGCGTTTAAAAATTTTTGGTTGTACTCCTATCATTAAACATTTTGAAATGAAAAGCATAGAGATATTAATTACTAATCTGCTCATTAAATGTTATGAAAGCTTTTTAATCTATTTAAGTAAAAACAGAGTAGAAGTTACCTAATTTTCTCACAGCATCCTTTTGTGAGATCTATGCCACGCTCTCTGTACCTGACCACTCCTGTGACTTTGAGCCAGTGAGCTAAATTCTCCAATCATAGAATTTCTTATCTGTAAGCTGAGAATAGCAGTATCTATTTCATAGATTTGTTAGGATAATTTAATATTTTATTTAAAGCAAATAACATAGCACTTGACCTCGCCACAAGTAAATAATGTTATTTTTATTTTATTTTATTTTTTAATAATGTTATTTTTAAGTTAATGTTAATTGAACAAACTTTTACTGACTACCTAATATCTGCCAGCCACTGAAAGAATGCAAAGATTAATAAAAGATAAGATATGACGATGACAGTGATGATAAAAATAGAATATGAAGAGGAGGATGAGGAAGAGGAAAGAGACATTATAATCTAATAGGAAAGATAACTTATATAAATGCTAAAAAACAAAACTGAATATAACATGTCTTCAGACATATTTAGCACTCTGCCCAACATCTCGTGTGAAAAATATTTTGAGGAATTAATATTTTTGGATATATGTATGTAATCATTATTGAATGAATGAATGAATGAATGAATAAGGTTCAGCTTTGGCTAGTGCCCTGCCACCAAAAGAATGACATATCACACACCCCTCATTATTGCCACTTGGCCATCAAAAATAAAAAAACAGTTGTGATTATTAAATTTCTCATAGAAATTTTTTTTAAAGAACTTATTTATTTACCACAGAAAGAAAGAGAGAGAGCACAAGCAGGGGGAGCAGCAGGCAGAGGCAGAGGCAGAGCAAGAAACAGACTCCCCACTGAGCAAGGAGCCCAATGTAGGACTTGATCCTAAGCTGAAGGCAGACACTCAACCTACTGAGCCACCCAGGCGACCCTTCACAGAAATTTTTAAAATTAAAAAAGCCACATTAAATATGCATCTCTAAAACAATGATTAAAAGAGAGAATCGCAACTCTTTTTGTTTTGAACAGACTGTTTTCTTTTTATCAAAATGTTATGCAGAAGAAATCACTGCTATTAAACTTTTCTTCTTACTCAGTAATCAGAGAGCAAAGGCATGAAGCTACATAGCAGTTAAAGAAGCTTAAGGTCATATATTAATAACCTAACAGTTTCTTCAAATAAATTGCAAATTAAATTTAAATATTTTTATAGATAAGTCAGCTATCAATCAGCAGATAAAGCTATTATATTACAAGTTCTTTTCACATAAATATTAAAGGACCACCTTCAAACATGTTCATTTTTTATCTTCTCTCTCAGCACTTCTTTTCTATTTCAAAGTCAATAGAAAATCTCTTTAAACAGGTCTCATGTTATGGAGAAAGTAGAATTGGGTTTCAGATTTACTTTTTGATGCAGTAAATTATGTTTTATCATTCAGAGGATGCAACCTATGAGGTGACACATTGTAGCCAGATAGAAAAGTGACATTTTTCAATTGCTATTGGCTATAGTTCTGTTTTTATTAACCCTCTTGCTGGTAAATCTAAATGCAAGCTCTATGGAATCAGATGTGAAATAATAACTTTCTTTAGTGCCATTCAGGTGATGGAGAATGATTTTCCATTTGTGGAAATATCATCTAGGAAATAACCTGCAACGGCAATTTGTCAAGAAAAGAAATCCATCACCAAACTTGATAATGCCAGTAAAGAGTGAGGCATGTGTGTAGTTTCACAGTTACCATTTGACCCTAGGTGTCCCCAGGATTATCAATCTTCCCACACTTCTCCCACTCCTCCTGCATTCTCTCAGCCTCCTCTCACCCTCCACCAAAGGGGCGAGCAGCTGTGTTTCTTTATTCAGCATGTGCAGGCCATGCAGTATCTTTTGAAGCATCGTCCCAAATATTTTCCCATTCAATGCAATAATCCTGTGGAGATGACAAGGTAGCATCATGATCTCTGTTCCACGAAAGAGGAAATTGAAGCCATAACTGCTGACGTGCCTAACTCCCTGCATCTAGAAAGAGGCAAATATGTAGACATCCCTTTCTGGATCATTGGTCTTTAGAATACACTGATGCTCAATGGGGCATTAGTGGGGAAAAAAAAATGAAAGGAGTCCTAAAAGCCAAGAAACCTGAGACCATAAATGCTGTTTCAACACTTTATTATCATCATTTTGTGTTTGTTTTTGAGTAATTCATTAATTTACTTCAGGAAGTGTATCAGTTACTTATTGCCACAATAATGCTGTGTAACAAGCCTCCCCCCCACCAACTCAGTGGCTTAAAACAATAAGCATTTGTTATCGCTCATGAGGTTCTCAATCAGCTGAGTGTTTCTTCTGGTCTCAGCTGGGCCTACTGGTGTATCTACACAATGCTGTGGACTGGGCAGATGGCTCCACACATCATACTGATCCCTTCCATGTTTGGGTGCTAACTGGACATAGATTGGTTGAGGAGAGTGTCAGATGGGACACTGGCTTCTCCATGTGGCCTCTCAGCATCCAGCAGATTAGTTGGTCTGATTGACAGAGTGATGACTGGATCCCAAGGACGTGAGCAGAAGTACAGAAGACTTCCAGGCCAAGGCTCAGAAACAAAACACTGTTACTTTCATCACACTCCATTAGGCAAAGCTGATGAAAAAAGCAGCCCAGTTTCAAAAGGCAGAAAAAGAGACTCTCCCCCTCAATAGGAGGAGCTGGAAAGTTAGAAGCATGGAGCATGGCTACTGGGTGGGGAGACACGGCGGCTACTTTTACAATCAATCTAATATGGAAACAATCCTTCATCCTGTCCAGTGTACCAAGGGTTGGCGAGTACAAAGATGACTAATTTACGGTCATTAATATGTAGGACTTTATAGTCTGGTAATAGAATCAAACATATCAGAAGATCAATATAGAGTAGTACAAGTATAATAGACATTAAAACAAACAACAACAACAAAAACAACACCTTGATCTACAAAGCCCAAGAGTGTAAGACCTGTGGGGCACTGGGTGGCTCAGTCAGTTAAGCGTCTGACTCTTGATTTCAGTTCAGGTCATGATCTCAGATCAAGCCTGGCATTGGGCTCTATGCTGGGCATGAAACCTGCCTAAGATCCTCTCTCTTCCTCTGCCCCTCCGCTGCTACTTGCATGTGCTCTCTCTCCAAAATAAATAAATAAATAAATAAATAAAAATAAAATAAGAGTATAAGACCTGTAACTTCAATTTATTTTTATAATCAAGTTTGTGTCTTCAGTCCTATTTTAATCTATAGCCAGATTCAATCAATTCAAGGTTAACAATTCTGATTTTCCTAAATCGATTCAGTGTCTTCTCCATGAAGTATGAGGTTCCTCTCTCCCCCTTGCCCTGGCATCAAGAGCCCAGACCTTGTCCTTAATGGTCTCTCATTGGTATCTCTGGAGACTGAGTATCCCTGTGGTCCTCATTTTCAATATACAGAGCCTTCTTCATTCCTTAAGGAGTTACTGTCTGAACTCAGTCAAACATGCATGACTATGTTACAAATGTTGGAATATACAACTTAGTGACCCAGAAATTAGAGATAATAAAAAAAGATAAAGTAAATTTTATTTTGCACCAACATTTAATTAGAAAATACTCATGGACATGATAATTTTGACATAAGCACCATTCCAGAGTGAAGAGTGTATTTATTTTTTTAAAGCCTACACAAAATTGAATATGAAAAGAGCACTGAGCCAGGAGTTGAAAGAATATTAATTCTAGCCCATATTTCATCACTAGTTAGCCATGTGGCTCTAGCAGAGGGTTTTGGCTTCTCTGGCCTCAATTTCCTCATTTCTTTATTGAGGAGTTGGACTGGAGGAATATTTCAATCCCTCTCAGTATTCAAATCCCACAGTTCTTAAGAAATTGAAAACGGCCATTTGTGACGCTAGGGAAAACGAAAGGGAAAGGGGAAGAATCAAAACAAAAGTCAAGTAAGATAATATGTTTCACGACATTGGAGGATGATTTATTAATCTAGCTATGCTGACTGAGTAATATATTTTAAAATTACATAGGGATATTTGTTCTGGAAAAAAAAATAGATCAGAATGCTGTATACTCCATTACAGTAAAAATATTTTATTGCAAAGCAACAGAGCTCTTTATAATTGTCTTAATTAATGATGTCCATCTCTACTTTGCTCCTCAATGTTAATTGTCAACACTAAAATATAGAAAGAAAGATACTTTTAGATTCCCTAATAAGCATAAATGCCAACACATTCTACTTTGAAATATTATTATTTTATAATACAGTGAGTCATAAATCATTCCAAATAGAATTATAATTGTGAGCTTATTTCAATACTGATAACTGCTACTTATTGACCATATGATTAGTTTCTCAATTTTAATATTATACAGGTACTTCAAGAATATTTGGTAACCATAATTAACAACGATCCAAATGAATTAGACTGTGATTAATGCTGATTTAATGTAATCATAAGCAAATAAAATTTATAGGTAAACTTGGCAGAAAAGGCTTTGGGCAAAGGACATTGAATATTATTGAAACTGATGTGAGTTCTCTGCTTATCTTGCTACACAACCTATAATCTCATATTGAAAAACATTAGCTCTAGGTTGTTGTTATAACTGTACCTTGGAAACAGACTATTGTTTATGCTCTAGTTGTCAATTGCTAAATCACACTACCCCATCCCTTTGAGATTGACTACTTTCAAACATCTATGGTACATTTTATTTAGTCTATTGCCAGTATCAATCCGCATAAAAATATACATATAAAAAGGTATAAAAGCTAATTATCAGACATAGTTCTTACTGACCAGTTTTGTAAAGACACTGATTGTCTAGTGACGGATAAGGAAGGTCAAGTACCTTTTACTCTTTCATACTTTGAGAAAACTAATAATCTAGCAAATTGATGGTGGAGTTGGAGGGATATGCTCAGAGGTGATTCGTCAAATATAAAAGATGTAGACATAACCCCCTTCTTCCCCAACTCCTTTACCCTCATCTGCTGCTCACCGGTCACAATTTGGAAAGGGGTAAGCTATCACCATGCCCTTGGCAGACATTTAAAAAGTGTTGGACAATGATGAACTAAATCTTAACAACTGATGTTACAAAAGTTACTTCCCTTCCCCAATAAAACAAAACATAACATTGAACGTTACCTTGTTCTAATTTTAAGAACTTATTTAGATAACCCTGCCACTTGTCTTCATTTTACTTTCTTTTTTCTCACCTCCTTCTTTTTTCCCCTTAGTTGCTTAGGCTAGTCTGTAATGGTCTCAGGTGTTTGAGTCTGTTGGGACCCTCAGCCACCTCAAGCCTGCTCTAGTGTAAATGACAAATAGAAGTTTTTGAGTACCAGAGGGGACACTCTTTTAGTAAAACAGTACAGCATCCTCCAAAATTTCCACTGACGGGGGCCCCACCACAGGGATCTAGTGGTCCAACAAAGCTGACTCTTTTCCCTAAAAAACGTCCTAAAAGCTAAAATGGGTAGAGCTGGATTGGTAGCCCATCTGCATGTACCTGGTAATATGGAAACTACCCTTGCACAAATGCATTTTTTTAAGGTAATGTCCTCTGAGGGGCCAGTTCAAATTCTCTAGGTTGTGAAAGTAAGCAGATTGCCTCTGTCTCTTGCATCTCTCCAATGGCCTAAAGCCATATGGTCTGATGAAAGTGAAAATGCTCTTAAGCAGAGATAGGTTAAATAAACCAGAGCAAATCCATATAATGTATTATAATGCAACTATAAAAATTCATGAGGTAGAAGAATATGTATTAGCATGGGAGATAGTTAATGATACAAAAAGTGTTGATTCATGATGTAATATTTTTACAAAAACTCAAAACTTGATGACAGGTATATCATCAATTTATCCTATATATTGATCAGTTATTCCAATATAAGAAATATTAAATTGAGGTTAAATATAGATCTTAGAATTAAGGTAATATTATCTGTATGGTCTATACTGAATGCTACGTATTACACTGTAATGTAGTTTGTATTTTGTGCCAAATTGTCTATTTTATATATTAAATAATATGTATGATAATTGTATTACGTATTTAGTTCTATGTCATATAAGTATATCTTACATTTTTGGGATACGTGGGTGCTTAGTTGGTAAAGCTTCTGTCTTTGACTCAGGTAATGATCTCAGGGTCCTGGAACTGAGCTCTACACTCAGCAGGGAGTCTGCATGTCCCTTCCCCTCTCGTTTTCCCCCTCCCCCTGCTCATGCTCACACTTGCATGTATGCTCTCTCTCTCTCAAATAAATAAATAAACTCTTAAATATCCATATCTTACATTTTACATAAAGACTGGCATGAAACCACATTTGAGGGTTTTTTTTCCTTTATTATTTTCAGTATTTTAAAATTTTTTCTGCCATCAAGTGGGTTTTACCCTTATAATTAGGAAGAAAAGTTTAAACTTAAAAAAATGAATACTTAGGCCATTAAGTTAAATAGCCAGCAGGCTTACCTTTTTCCCTCTTCTCTTGATTTTCTATCCTCCTGATGATAAAAATGAGACAAAAGGACTGTAGGAGTGTAGCCTAGATCTCTACCTTGGAAAACCCACCCCCTGGGGATCTGCAGAGTCTGGCATGCTGTCTGCACAGAGCCTTTGCAGGGAATGGGGACGGGGATGATAAATCAGGAGGCAAATGTGAAATAGGAACAGTGGTAAAAATCAGTCTGTTTCACCAGAAATGGAGCTTGGAAACCTGCCATGGTTGGGATCTGGTCCTTGCCAGCCACCATCTCCGTGGGCGCTGTCACCCCCCTGGAGCGAGCAGTTCTCACAGGCAGGCTGTCCCTTCATCAGTGGCCATAATGGAGGCAGCTGCACCCTGGCCTTGGCAGCTGGCCAGAGACTAACTACAGTGGTCTGGGGAGCTTCTGGAGCAGTTAGTCACGCTTCCCTCTCTTCTCAGAACAAAACTACAAGGTCAAAGTGGGAGAAGCAGACAAGGAACCTGACCATCACCTCCTGTCTCTTTAGAATGAGGGCAAGCCAGTGCATCCTTTCAGACAGACTGTTGGCCGGCTGGCTGTCCCGCCTCTGCTTTCTCTCCATCTCCTTCCTTATTCACTTTCCCTTTCAGCCTTTGGCAAATCCCTGTCTTCTTCCAAATTGTATCTTCCTTACCTGACCTTGGGATTTACTTAGACTGCATTACTGCTTCTAATGAATCAAGGTAAGTTATAGAAAAAGAGAGAGTCAAAGGGGGTTTTGAAGAAAGGGAAGGCATTTACACACGCTATTGAGCAGATATGTAATTTCAGAATTGTTAAGCAGAAAGCCTGGGTTAGCCTCCATTGCACTTGGCTTGTTGAAGGTATTGCCAAGAATGTCCAAAGAAAGCATTACATAGCAGGAGTAAGATTGGAACCATGGACCTAACAGCCTGTATTGGATGGCTGGGATAGAGCTGACCAGATGAGGCCAGGAAGGGCTCAGGGAAGACATTCTTCCAGGTTCAACACAAGCGATTAAAGAAGGTAACTGTTCAAGTCCAGAGAAAGTGGAAGGCAGACACTGGCAGATTTCTGAGAGTCTGATACATACACAGAGTTCAGTCAGGATCAGAGATATAGGAGCCAGAAGGCTAACTCCAGATACACAAGGCAGATTTGTGAGGAAAGAGGGCTGGGAACACCTGATCCAGGACATACCAGGAGGAGAAGACCCAAGATGACAGACAGAGGCCCTGGCCATGGGGAAAGTCAGATAGAGAAGGTATCCAAAAAGATTCTAGGGAAAGAAAATAGGAACAAAGTGGCTAGTAGGGCTGAAGAGTCAAAATAATATCAAAGAGAAAAAGGAAACTGTACTTTTGTTTTCTTCTCCATAATAGGGGTCTGAGGCATGAGGAGAAAGTTTAAAAAGAAACCAAAGAGCAAGTGGAACTGTATCATAGACTTGAGAACCTCCCCATCTCTGAAAATGTCTTGGGAAAGTCCCATAACTTGAGCTCTGGGGACGATAACTCGATTCTACTTACCTGCTCACCTCTCAGCCACATGGGTAGAGTGAAGAATTTGTGTAGACTGAAATTTGAGGGGCACAGAGGGACTATGGCTTCCACATGAAATTACCAACAGTATTTGCTCTGTTTTCTTTCTGATTCTTAAATTTTGGTTCAGACAGTTCTGTTAAAATTCCTGCTGTACACTTCAGATATTCTAGTAATGTTGAGCAGTAGGGGACTGGCAGGGTTGGGGTAGGACAACAATTTCTTCAGTTTCTTCAATTTATGCAACTTCTTTTCTGGTGGGAATATTTAAACCAGTAACTCGTGGACAAAAACATTATGCAAGAATTTAATTTCTTCATAGGAGTGAAATGAAAGGAATGGGTTGGCTTAATTATGCAATAAGTGTCAAAGGGCATTTAAAAATCCTCATAGAGCTATAGGATATGAATATTTGGAAGAGTAAGAATTAAATATTCAAGCTATAGCAACTGTACATAATTATTTATTGAACACCTGTTATATGCTAGAACTATATCAGGTGCCAGTCATACAAAACTGAATAAAATGTGTCCTACATTGATGGCATTCAGGGTTAGTGGAAAAGACAAGCTTGTAAAAGCAAAGAATTAAATACCATATGTTGTGACAGGTTTTCTTTAAAGTTAAGAGTGTAAAGTAGCACAAAAGAAGGGATCCTCTACCTGCTTACTATATCTTTCACAGCGATAAAAAATTGAGTAGAATTTCAAGGAGGAAAATACATTGAATAGCTTTGACATGTTAACATTGAGATACTTCTGACTTTTTACATCAGTCTAATGAATAAATTCCACTGTACATAACCTATCCAATTTATTTATGATTCCTGTGGCAGAAAGTAAACATACATATTTTTTCTTTGTAGCCACAGAAATGTTTATCAGTTTATAAATGATATAATGGTTTTCTATGTTTTAAAAAGATGTCTTGGAATTTATCCTGCAACCTATCATTTCCCCACTTAATACCCTCACCTCCAGGGGCCTGCAAGAGATATTCTTTGAAATGTTTTACTTTCTATCCATTTAAAAAACTATCATTGTTTATTCATGATGTTTTGTCCCTTACGCAGCTGAGTTGCTTGAAGCAAGAGGAGGATAAATGTTCTAACCCATGTTTCAGGTTGAGTTTGAACTTCAGTGTATACCCAATGCTCTATGTTTAACAGAATGTCTTCTCAGCAATCATCACCTCTTGCCAGAGTTTTAAAATAAATGAGTGACTTATTTTCCTGTAATTAAGTCCCTCTGGTTGCTTTGAATAATTCTCTAAAGCTTTCCTCTTTCTTCTGCTTTTTCCTTCATAAACATTTTAGAAGAAAATGCCATGTAAACACATGACTTTCATTGTCGACAATACTCATTAAAAACTTTACAAAAATGGTTATTTCTCTGCATAAAATCCACAATGATTTATAAATTCTTATAATTTAGCCCACTCTCTCTCTGTTAAAAAAAAGTCATTAGTCTAAATAGCCCTTTAATCTAAGAATTATAAGAATATTTTAAACTGCTTTATCTCATAATGTTAGTAGAAACCTAAGTATTATATCAACCTGCCCATTATTATAAAGTAATATGAAAGCTTATATATAATATAAAACACAGATTCAGGTTTATCAAAAAGTAACACTGATCAGTAAGGGGTTGCAAAGTGCCAAGGCAGAAAGGTGTCAGTCAGGGTCCACATACCCCACACACAGTACCTGAGCTGTTACAATCTGACAGAGAGGACATAAGATGACCACTGAAATGGAAATTCTCCAATGGCATCTGCAAACATTAAATGCATGGACAATCACAATAGCAAAATGGTCCATGTAGTTATTAGATTTTCTTCCACAACCCACAGTTTTCTTATGGGCTGAACTGAAGAATGTTTGCACTCACACATCAAGAATCCGAGACAAGTAACAAAGGTGAAAAAATTGAAAAGGAAAGGAGTTTTTCAGAATAATGTGAGGAAATAAAAGTCTTTAATTAAGAATTTCCAAGGCACATAGCAGGCAATAATTATCACTGCTGGCATAATATATTATCATCTTAAAAATATTAGGCATATCTCTGGTGCTATTCCAAATGCTAGGTAGTTCTTTTCTTCAAAAAAGGCAACAGCCAACATAAGTTTTATGACTTGATAGAAGTGTCCAGCTATCATTTATTACAACATTTTTTAAAATTTTTATTAGTATGAATCTCAGTCCACAAGCTCAGGTGTACAGGAAATACCGTATCATGATTTCATGATATAATAATTTAATTTCTATATAGCATGCTCCCTATCCTCATACAAAAGCTACTGGAGGATAGCTCCATGAAAAGAACAGATGTATGTGCATTGTTGTATAGAAACATGCAGAAGGAAGTCCTTTTTCTTTTTTTTTATTTGACAGAGAGAGAGAGAGATCACAAGTAGGCAGAGAGGCAGGCAGAGAGAGGGGGAAGCAAGCTCCTTGCTGAGCAGAGAGCCTGATGCAGGGCTCAATCTTAGGACCCTGAGATCATGACCTGAGCTGAGGGCAGAGGGTTACCCACTGAGCCACCCAGGTGCCCCAGGAGGAAGTCCTTATATAAATTTAAATAGAGTAGGTAAAGTGGAGGAGGTTATTATTTTCAAACTGATCCTTGAGGGATAAAGAGGAAGGAGGGAGAAGGTTCCATACTGGAGGAAGCAGAAACACAGAAATAGAGGTTAAAAGATTAAAGTCTCAACAGGAAATGGTGATAAACTGGACATTATTGCATCATAGGCCGGGCAGAGGGAAGGGTGTAGTGCCATCTTTAAGTTGATGACCAGGCCTCACTTCATTGTTATAGTGTTTAAGAGTTGAACTGAGGTCATCTCTCTCTAGGGTTAGAGAGTCATTTTACTGTGGTACTAAAACTTTTGGTTTCTGAAAAAGACCAGTTGTGTTGTTTATAGTCCAAATGATCCCTAATTGCTTTATGCGATCATTCCCCCCCCCCCACTTGGTGTTTTCATTCCCATAAATCTTTCAAGAAGTTAGTTTAATTTAAAAGTTATTTTAAAATTGTCCTTTAATTGTCTATTGGGAGCCCTTTTAAGTTGGCTCTTTAATTCCCTTGAAAGAATTGCATTAACTTTTATGGAATTCCTTCTTTTGAACACAAGATTTTCTAGGCTCTTCTTTTCCCTTCCCTGTACTAGTCCTAAAATAAGCTGTAGTTGGTGGGAGCTGGTATTCAAGATTTAGACATGGTTGTTTTTATAGGAGTCCCCTGCTTTTAGGCCTTTTCAGTTGACCTAGTGATGGAAACAAATGAAATATAATTAATATAACATAATACCATATAAAAATTTTAATCTAACATCACAGGGTTCTTCCCTAACTTTCTTCTTTCCATGCATATATTTTTCTCCTCCCACAGTGAGAACTATAGATCTCAAAGGACAAGAGAACTACAGACCAATATTCCTAATGAATATAAATGCAGAAATTCTCAAAATATTAGAAAACTGAATTCAATAGCACAATGGAAGGATCGTACACCAAAATGAAATGGGATATAACCCTGGGGTGTAAGGAAGGTTCAACATATGCAAATCAATAAAAGTGATATACCACCTTAAAAGAATGGAAAACAAAAATCTTATGATCATCTCAATCAATGTAGAAAAGGTACTTGACAAAATAAAACACCCTTGCTTGAGAAAAAGGTTCAACAAATTATGTATAGAAAGAACATGCCTAAACAAAATAAAGGCCATATACGACAAATCCACAGCTAATATCATAACCACTGGTGAAAGCTAAGATCTTTTCTTCTAAGATCAGGAACAGGGGTGCCTGGGTGGCTCAGTCATTAAGCGTCTGCCTTCAGCTCAGGTCATGATCCCTGGGTCCTGGGATGGAGCCCCGCATCGGGCTCCCCACTCGGCAGGGAGCCTGCTTCTCTCTCTCCCACTCCCCCTGCTTGTGTTCCCTCTCTCACTGTCTCTCTCTCACTGTCAAATAAAATGAATAAAAATCTTTAAAAAAAAATAAGATCAGGAACATGACAAGGATGCCCACTCTTCCCACACTTATTCCACATAGTACTAGAAGTCCTAGCCAGAGCAATCAGGCAAGAAAAAGACAAAAGGAAAGGAAGAAGTAAAACTGTCTTTGCAGATGATATGATATTATGTACAGAAAATCCTAACGATTCCACCAAAAAGGGGAAAAAAAAGCATTAGACTAATTAATAAATCCAGTAGAATTACAAAATCTATATATAGAAATAAGTTTTGTTGCTATATACCAACATCAAAATATCTGAAAAGTATATCATTTATAATAGCTTCAAAAGCAGTAAAATACTTAGGACTAAATTTTATCAAGGAGGCAATAGATCTATACATTAAAAAGTACTTTGATTGAAGAAGACGCAAATAAATGGGTGACCTAAATGAGAGTACATGGTGTTTTCAGAGAATAGAATGTAGAGTGAGAAGGTGTCCAGGGCTAAACCTTGGCAATAAAAGTAGTGGAGAAAAAGGAAATAAAGGATTATTTAGGATGATGGGAGGTAAACTGTAAGTGTGACACATGAAATCAACTAGAGAAAGAAGAAGGAGAAAGTGGGCAAAGATGGTCCTGGAATGAGAAAAGGAACAGCTGTGCCCCTTCTTCCCCTCACATGTCCACACCTTTTTCTATGGGGCTCCAAACCAGGCTTATGCACAGCCATATGTCCTATGAAGCCCTACTGCATATGCCCAATTTCCTGCTTCTCTATCCCTAAATAGAAAATAAACATGATGAAAAAGATCCCCCAAATGCTAGCATTCTTCCCAGGGAAACAACCATCACCACAAAAACTTTTTTCCTGAGGAAAAAAAATTCCCATACTTAACCAGAATTAAATCCTTATTCACACAGCTACTGGATACTTTCAGCTCTTGGAAAAGTCTGTTTAATTGCAAAATAAAATTATTTTTAGCTAAAATGAGCCAAATGGACCATACCAGATAAAATCTCTCTTACCATCTCCCTACCAGTGACAATATGTTTAACATTGTCACCCAAATAGAGACGAAGTGGATATTGTCACTGGGAAACAATTTGGGTGACAATGTTAAACATTAAAGTGAAGTTAGTTTCTTTTATGATTTCACAGTTAGGAATGCTGAAGTGTTTGTATTCTGCCTTGACCTTTTCTTTCCTGTGGGCAGCCCCTAGGAATAATAAATAAGTAGAAATCACAGTGCCACTTTATTACTTAAATCACCATCCAATGCCTTAACTTAAGGCCTCTTTGGTAAAGTATCTTGGAGCACATAATTCTAACTTGAGCCTAGTGGGGAGCCACCAATTTCCCCATTTCATATAAATCTTAGAACCAGCAATCTCAGGTATGTCTAGAAGCACAGAGAAGGAAAGATGGTTCTGCTGACCCCCTTGGCAGGTAGAAGACTAAAGATTGAAGGTGGGGAATGGAGAAGAAAAAGTAACAAAAGACCAGCTAGAGTTGCTTTGAGGAAGTAGGTCTGACTAGATATACTCCCACATAAACAAAGGGAGTGCCAAGGAGCAAGGTGGTATCTGAGTTTCTTTCTTTCTTTCTTTTTAAGATATATTTAGTTGAGAGTGAGAGTGCTTGAGAGAATAGAGGGGAGGAGCAAAGGGAGAATGGGTCTTAAGTAGATTCCACACTGAGCACAGAGCCCGACATAGGGTTCAATCTCAAGACCCTGAGCTCACAACCTGAGCTGGACCAAGAGTCAGATGCTTCACCAGCTGTGCCGCCCAGGTGCCCCTGAGTTTGTCTTTTAGGTAGAATAATCCACCCTACTAGCAGAACTTGGCCTGGTGAGTATCATGGGCTCAGGAGAGGTGATACAAGATGAGCAGCTCATCCTCTTGGGAGAAAGCAAAAAAAGGATTCGGGTAAAGCTGGTTTGCCATGCAGTAAAGACCAGTAATATTACCCTCCCCTACCAAAGCTATGTACTTTTCCTATCAACAAGTCTTTTTGCCATTTAGGAAAAAAAAATTGCTTTTATGATAAGTTGGAGATTTATGAGAAATCAGAGGCATTGTCTTCACAAATGCAGAGATTTTGATTTAGTCCCACATGATGTGGGTGTCTCTGTTTTAATAAAAGTATTGTGTATTTTAATACTTTTATTAAAACAGAGACACCCATCACTTGTTAGATACATAACTGATTTTTAGGATCCTACCCTACAAAATATCTATGACTAAATTAATGTCAAATTGGAGGGGCATCAAAAATTATATTTTTTCAAAGTATTTAAAAAAATAAATAATAGTAGAACTGAAAAAAAATTGGAGGGGCATCAAAATGATAATACTCCTGTGCTCGGTGCTCTTCCACATTTTAATCTGGAGTGATCTGAATGACACTTATAGGTGAGTAACTTTGCAAAGAATGTTGCCCTTAAGGAGCATGCTCAGCATTTCAGAAGGTAAATGTAAAACTAAAGTGACCTTATAAACTAAGAACAAAAGAGGTTCACGTAAGATAATTGCTACATAATACACCTGAGAAAAGAAGCTTTTTACAAGTTCGATAGGCAAATGTTCAACAAAGTATGGGTTCGACAGGGAAACAGGACACAGTGGGTGACAAGCTTGCTTTGAGTCTGAGGTGAAACTCTGTCTACAGAGTAAAAAACAGGCATGGGATTGCATGTATCGAAACAATTTCATAAGATAGTCTAGCCATCGTCTCAGGGAAAATCAGTAAGAGCACTATCAGCATATGTGTGAGAAGCCAGTAAGGGATGTAGAGAATACACAAAAGAACTGAAAATGTTCTTTAATTGAATATCATACCTGAAAGAGATATTGGAAGAACAAAATATATTGTTTGCAAAAAATAAAACTGAGGAGAAACAGTCATCTAGTAGAAAAAGAGCTGTCAGACAATAATGGTCAATAAGCAGTACTCTTACCCTAGTTGAAAAAAAATAACAACAAAGAAAATTGCTTTAAACTACAACATGAGATTTATAATTACCTTCCTACTCAGCCAAACTTAAAAAAAATTCATTCTATTCATAAAGTGCAATTACTTCTTTGATTCATATATATGTGTGTACATATATGTATGTATATATTACATATGTATTGTATATATGTATATAAATGTGTGTATATAATATGTGTCAAATGCACATATTGTGCTAAATGCATGCCATGGTCATATTTTCAAGTTTGTCTGTTTTTTAGTCCAGTCCTGTCATAAGGTGTTTAACACAAACTACTTGCAACTAAGCCCTTAATATGGTCTTTGGTTATTGTAATAAACAATAAAGATTTTCCTGTCGTGTAGTTGGTGAACATTGGCTAGGTATGGACTCTCATTCCCCAAAGCAATTCATTATGTTTTTAGCTTAAGAAACTTTAGGCTTCCTTGGATATTGATTTACAGAAAGAAGCCAAATAGAAAATTAGCTCCCATGTGAATGTGTCTGCTTTTATGATAAAGTACTTTGGGTAGGTATTGTCATTTTGTAAAGTGGTCGTAGTCTATTATGCAAATTAATCCGTCAGGATCTAAATTACACCAAAGTATAACAGTATAGCATCCTTGTATGCTATAGACATTAATCTTTATTTACAATGTATGTATTACAACCATAATGTAACTACTTTACAAAGTTATATATTTTGCCAATTTAAATGCTCTTTAAAGATGTGTCTGTATAAAAATCCTTAAACAATACATGAACTACTTCAGGGTGGTCTTCCAAGTGATCTTGAATAAGGGAAAGGATTCTCATGTCTGCAATAGAGCTTAAGAAAAGATAGCACACTCTGGTGGGAAGAAGGAATGTGGAACGTTCTGTTCAATTTTATGCTTAGTCTGTTATTATTACAAATACATTAGGTGGAAGCGCATGGTGATACAATATAATGGACAGATCATGGGCAGATTAAATAGAGAAATACCTTAGACATCTGCCTCTTCAATTCCTTATTTCACTGACAAGTATGGAAGAGAGGTCCAGAGGGTTCAGATTTCTGGTTAATGCTTAACTCAGGCTAACCTTAAAATTTCTTACTCATACTTATAATACATAGTGTTATAAAAGATTTAATAACACTAGAAAATAGACACATCCCAGCTTCTTTTGTAACTTTGCATCTTTTAAGGATAGGATAATTTTTTTAAAACAAGGCTGTGCTAGTCTTAAGATTTCCTGCCAAATTTCAATGTAGAGAGGAGGATGCCTTTGGAAATTTACAATGAAATTCTAACAGAGTTTTAACTTACTAACTTACTAACTATTTACTAAGAGTCTCTGCTATAAAACCATCCATGCAAGAAACATGGTTCATTTATCTACAGTGTTATCAACACTGGCCTTAAATTAAATCTTCATACAATTTAACAAGCTACAAATACAGCAGCCATGATTTATTTATGATGCATATGACATAATCATAAAAACTTCAGGTCACCAGAGCCAGCACTTTGTATCTTTGTAATTCTTTAAATTATTTTTTGTCACTTATAAAAAGTCAAAATAATTTTACATGATATCAGTATGCATAGAATACAGAGCATCTAACAGTTAAAGTTTTCCAAAATATTGTTTGTAACTAACAGTAACTTATTAAGTAATAAGACAGAGAGCTTGTTAATGCAAAGCCATTAATTTTCTTTTTCTAATATTGTTATGAAAAGTCTATTTTAATTTCAACTGTGAGTGGTTGATGTAAGAATGCAATTTTTATACTGGTAGCTAAATAATGATTACACTTGTTTTTATCAAATAATTCTCAAGGTTTAATAATTTTTGCAATTTTACTTAGCATTCTATTAATAATAGTAATGCCCCAAAGAATTACTAATTCTTATAATATATGATGTGTGCCAGATGGGATGTAAGGATCTGGCAATAAGCAAAGCACAGATTTTGCCTTCAAGGTGCTTATAGTTTAAATAGTGAAAAACATGGACCTAAATAGCACTAAGAGGTCTTACAATTGCAATGATTGAAGTAAGATATTTTGGTCATACAAGGGTATCATTCCATGTGGCCTTTTGGCATGCTGGCCATCTGGTCTTCACATTTTGACACACTAAAAAGTGTTTCTTGACTCTCTTTCTCACCCTAATGCTCCTGTTACATGGAACCATGTATTTACTATCAAGTCAGTGCCTCACATTTGTAGGATTTCTGAGGTCCTCAATGAAGATGGTCTCTTCAATTATTGCAATTAACTTACTTTGCATCAGGGACAGGTTCTCAGCCACACAGGCTGTAAATCTGATAGAACCTTTTGTTGAAGAGTGTGTTTCCTGCAGGCTCATGCTCACCAGAGAATGATGTTTGTAATCAAATGATATGAGCTATAATTGAAAGCCCCTTTCTTATTTCTTTGGGCTATCTACTGGCCCTTTTCACTCCTTCGTAGAAGAAAAGTGCAGAGGAGAACAAACGTTATATTATTTAACTTCTAAAGCCTAATGAAACACCTTTTCCTGGTAGCCAGAAAATTTACCTCAGGTCCCCAAGAGGAGTGAACAAATAAATTATTTATGATATTATGACATCAGTTCTACGAATCCACCACTCCCATTAGCCCTTTTCCCCCACTCCATGGCCACTTTGGCCTACACATGTCCAAAAAACTTGAGGAAATAAGAGTTAGGAACAGAGATGAAAAGTGGTATGTATGGCCTTTTCCTGTGCAATCTCAATAACAAAGAGTAGATGAATTTTCTTCCATGATTTCTGAATATATGACTGCTTCTTCCTTGGTATTTGCTGTTAGAAAACTCCAGATCTAGCCAAAATAGTTGGGCAATAGGGAACAACAACAGAAAGAAGGTAGAGTGATAAAGAGAGGTGAAAGAAGGCAAAGGGGTACACGGCAGGAATGTGTATGAGGTAGGAATTCTAAGATTTCGATGGTCACAGGGTAGAGGGTAGGTGTTAGCTGGGAGCATAAGTTTTATTGCTGTCAATGAAAAACCTGCCTAAGAAAGCAAGAAGACCCAATGAGTAGAGCTCTGGTGGATAGAAAGCTCACTAGTTGAAAGCTTTCACAGGCTGAGAAAATTGGGGATATGAAAAAAAACCCAGTCATGCTTTATCAAGAGTAACATCTCCACTTAGTTAACAACGAGACCCAGCTGAAGGTTATGGGAGTATCCAGTATGCCTCATGAAGGAGCCAGTAGTATGCTTCATGCACACAAAGACAGACAACAATCAAGGCCTTAGAAGTTGAGCATCAATATAGCCCTAGGCAGTGCTGAGTTTTGGTCTCCCTCTTTCTCTGAAAGCTCCTTCTTATAGCTCTGTGTGTGATTGTGCAAGAACACCATGCACTACGCAACCTAGAGGCAGCAGCTCTGCATTAAACACTCCCTCAACAATAATGCCTAGTGCAAACTGTAATCTTTTTGGATTACACAGAGTTAAATAAAATGGAAAAGCATGATTAGCTTGTTCTAAGCAGATGGTGGCTCAAGAGTCGAGGGTAGCATGTCAGGTGCAAAATAAAGCAAAGTCCTTGTCTGCAAACATCTGATTTGTGAAAGTAAAATTTATACTTCCTATATGCTAAAGGATATTCATTGCCTTGCTTTTGGAGCATGTGGGAATTAACTATTTGGAAAAAGAAGATTTGGACAGAGTTCCAGTTCCTCAATTCCAGAGAAGGAAGACCCAAGATAAAAATTAAGATTAAGCAGGGAAGGACATGCAGCAGCACAAAAATATAAAATATTATTGTCTGTTTTAGCCTTTTGCACTAAATCCTCTTACCAGCTCACTGAACTCTCTCAAATTAATCCCAAAGGACCATTCACCCGCCTCTCCAGATGCCCCTCTCCTTAGCAATTCATTCACACTGAATAACCACTGTGGAAAGAAAAACAAGAAGGGGCAAATACAGTTTCAGATCTGAAGGGTATCTGCAGAACCAGTGTTTCTGGGATGACAGATATGAGGAAATGGCTATAGGATGGGGAAGAAAAAGAAAGAAGTCCATAGAGAAGGACAAAGAGACCTTTTTTTTTTTTTTTTTTTGGACTGGGAAATGAGAAACTGTTTCAGAATTCTAGAGAAATGACTCTGAAGGCTGACTCAGTGCTAAGCCACCCTCAGAGCCAGCAGATGAAGAGACGTTTTTACTTCTAATCGGTCTGTAGGACACTGTTCCTGAAAATGTGGTTCCTAGACCAGCAGAAGTAGCACCATTTGGAAACTTGTTAGAAATGCACCTTCTTGGGCCCAATACCAGATCTACTGAGATAGAAACTCTGGGATGAAGTTGAGTAAAGTGTGTGTTTAACATACCCTACAGGTAATTCTGACACAACCTTAAGACTAAGAAGTGTGTATCAGATATGGAGGGTGCTGGTGATGAAGCATGTCTTTTTTTTTTAAGAATTATTTAATTAATTAACTTATTTATTTATTTATTTGACAAAGAGAGAGAGCAAAAGCAGGGGGAGTGGCAGGCAGAGGGAGAGGGAGGAGCAGGCTCCCCACTGAGCAGGGAGCCTGAATCAAGGTTCAATCCAAGGACCCTGGGATCATGACCGGAGCTGAAAGCAGATGCTTAACTGTCTGAGCAACCCAGGTACCCCAGTGATAAAGCAAGTCTTATATACTTCACTCTCATCTTTGGCATTTCTTCTAATCTGCTGGCCCTCTTTCTGCAAATTTTGATGTTGTCCTTTCATGAGTTTCCTAGGAAGTGCTAGCTAAAGGTATTGGAGAAGAGTTAGAACTCATATTTCATTTTAAGATGGTTCTAAATAATTTGTTGATTAACACATCAAGGAGCTGCAGTTATCCCTGGTATCATTACTAGACAACAGCCAAGTGTGAGTAATGATAACCATGCCATGAATGTCATGCCCTAATGGCCTAAAAATGCTATTGATTATAACACATGTGTGAAAAGATGTTAAAAGATTAGAGATGTTGAAAGATTTTTTTAAAAAAAAGATTATCACAAATGATGAATTATGACAAACCAGAAGAGCAATATGTTAATTTACAGTTACAATGAGCAGAGTCAAGGTAATATTGGTAAAAAAACAAATCAGACACTCACTGCAATAGGGACAAGATCTGGTTCTTGTGAAGGAGCTAGGACATAAGTTAAGCCTAGAATAACATCTGAAATCATGGGAGACTGGCTCCCTTAGCTATAGATCCTGAGGTCTGAATGAAGCAAGTCCATGCATGGGAGGTTTGTGGTCTGATGGTGGGAATTAGAAAGATCCATTCATGTCCATGTACAAGCAGGGAAGGGAAAAAAAAACCCCAGATCTGGGAGTGTTGGGTATGGGATGCCACTAAGAATCAAGGTCATCCAGAGGCACCATAAAGTAATATTACTTCACAGTTCTTCCTTCAAGTTGCTCCATCCATCTCCACTGAGGCCCAGATAATGAGAGCTGTGTGGGTAATATATTTTATCCTTCTTGTATGAAATTTATATACCTCAACTGGGATTATGGGCTCAATTGCATATACTGGGAGTAAAGAAAATGTCTTAGTCTGTTTGGGCTGCTATAACAAAGTTCCATAAACTGGGTAGCCTGTACACAACAGAAATTTATTTCTTACAGTTTGGGAGGCTAGAAGTCTGAGACCAGGGTGACATAATCGTTAGGTTCTGATAAGGCCTCTCTTCTTGCCTTATAGATTGCTGACTTCTCATTGAATTCCCACATACTGGAAAGAAGGCTGGCTAGCTCTATGGTATCTTATAGGGGCACAAATCCCCTTCATGAAGGTTTTACCATCATGATGTAGTTAACTCCCCAAAATCCACTTTCAAATACTATACCACATTGCAGATTAGGTTTCAACGTAGGAATTTGGGAGAGACACAAACATTCAATCCATTGCAGGGAACAATGCTTTGGAATATATACACTTTTAAATTAGAAATGGGAGTCAAGAAAGTATCAACTAAAAGCAAGTTTTAATCTCTGATCTTTAGTTCTTACTAAAGCTATCTTTCCTATGTATATAACTTCACTTTAGAAGATCAGTACTTGCCCCTTTACCCTTTCATGGGTCATAGCACCAGGGCATGCAGGAGCTAATTTTCTAGTTGGTGACACATAGAAGGTTTTGAGATAGGTTTATCACAAATTCACATCACCTTCTCATTGTTAGCTTCTGAAGAAGCCTAAAATTTTTGAACTTGAAGGTCACACTCAACTCCATGAAAAATTCAGTCTTTTATATTCCAGCTAGCCCTGCATATTAAAATAGTTATGATATTCCTTATGAACACTTTAAGGAGAATTTTAGAATAATTTTATTAAATACAGTTGACCCTTGCACAACACAGGTCTGAACTGTGTGGGTCCACTTATACATAGAGTTTTTTTTCAAAAGATACAATACAGGATTATAAATGTATTTTCTCTTATGCTTTTCTTAATAACATTTTTCTCCAGTCTACTTTATTCTAAAAATATAGTATATAATAATATAACATATAAAATATGTGTTAATCAACTGTTTGTATTACCAGTAAGGCCTCTGATCAACATTAGGCTATTAGTAAAGTTTTTGGGGGTGTCAAAAGTTATATGTCCATTTTCAACTGCATGGAGGGTCATCACAATTATTTATTTTAATTAAATAAAATGATATGCAACAATTCAGTATGGGAGTAGCCTAATGTCTCTCTTCCAAGTGGTTACTCAGGGATTCAGGGTCCCTTAACTTTTATCTCTACCATCTTCAACATTCTCACAGTCACCCTGGAAATCAACATCTAGCTGGTAGATGAGGAAAATGAGTGTAAGAAGGCATACTGATACTTAATTATCTAGCCAGGAAGGGACACATATTATTTACAATCATTCATGTAACAAGGCAATTACTTAGATTTCATTTGTGATATCTATTCAAGTGACCCACCTATATTCAGGAAGAGCTAGGAAGACATCTCCCAATTACACCTCTACAATGTGGAAGGGTAGCACAAAACCTTTTTCATGAATCATCTCACCCAGAGTCTGACTCTTAAATATCTAAGCATATAACACACTTTCACATAAAACACACTCACCACCTCACAAGAGACAATCCGAAATTCATCCAATTACTGTAGTTAGCTCAAAATCCAGGATTTCTAAATGGTTTTCTCAACATTCTATTAAGATTGTATATGGCTCCATATACCAACAAATAAACAAAATCAAGTTAACTAAACCTCCGTTCTTCCCAATATACATACTCAACCAGTATACAATGACAGAAAAGGGACAGGTAAGAGCCATGGGAACCTCCACTGAATGGCAATGGGAGAAACACAGTGGATACCTATCCTTGGCAATGAGAACACCCTGCTGGTCAGGCATTGGGAATATCCCTAGTACGGAGACAGGGATGGTTCCTAGACTTGATCTTGGACTGCTCCCCGGGAATAAGTTCCTTGTCTATTGCTTCTTTGGTCCCTATTTCTGCCTTCAGGGAGATTAACCCATGCTCATTACTCTCTGTGCCCACATTTCAAGTAAGCACTGAAAGTTATAGCCTCTTTGGTAATTTCTAATTCCTGTGTCCTTCTTGGTGTTGATGAAAATTTGGAGGCCCAAAGGCTGTTAAAAACCTCAAATAGTCAAAGGCGTGTACCTTTGGCAATGTGATTCCTCAAAAGCTTAGTAGAATTTTAAAAACCTATTTGCTTCCAGATAGTGCTCACATTTAATATTCTTACCTAGAAATAATGATAAACCAAATAAAAATGTTTATTTACCTCCACACTTCCTTCCCCAACTAAATGTTCATTATTTTGAGGTCATCAGGTTTAGATGAGAAGGCCAAGAAACAATTCTTATTATTTCTCTGTACTGTTTGAAGATCTCCTGAGGACCAAGAAAACTGGAGGCACAGGGGATGGGGGACAGCAATCTCTCCTCCAGTACTGAGAACAGGAGGAAATTCATCTACCTCTAATTTAATGCTTCAGGTGATTAGGCACCCCTTCGTGGGATTGGTGATCCATGAGACTATGCCTTCTTAGAGAACATGTCTGATTTATTCAACTTTGCATCTTCAGCAACTAGCACTGCCCCCAGGCACAGAGAAAATGCTCAATAATGTTTTAGGATAAAAGAATGTAAAATTACATATTAATTAGTAATATATCTTACTTTACTTCAATGGCTTTCAAAGTGTGGTGCCTGGACCAGCATCACCATTAACAGAAATACAAGTTCTGGGCCCTACTTCAGACCTACTGAATCTGGGGTAGGACCCAGAAATGTATTTTCACAAGATGATTCTATTGCAACTGAAATTTGAGAATCATTGCATTCGTTCATAAACAGTTTTCCTAAGAATGTCTAGATTTAAAAACTACCTACCAATCAGCTAAAACTGCTTTTTCCTTTTAAAGTAAGTGCCTATTAAATCTGAGAAGTGAGGAATTTCCTTAGGTATTTTAGAAATACCTCTTATTTGGTAAGATAGCATGTAAAGATTCCATGAGTTTATTAACAATGTGTTTTGAACCTGACTTTTTCCAACATTTCCAGAGACATCCTGTCATTGTCTCACACACAGGATTTCCACTGGAATTAGGTGAAGTTCAAAGAATAGGTCAATGGCAGGATACAGTCTTAGACTACCTAGGCAGAGATTATGTTGCCCCTCCCACCACTCGAGTTCTTTCATACATCCTGCTTTATTGTATGTTGCTTTCCTGACTTTCTCATCTAGAGTCATGAGGCTGCTTTATAATCTCATGCTGTCACTTATCACCAAGTTGAACTTTGGGTCACATTTTGCCAATTGCTTGAAGAGACTGTTACAAGTTAGGAAGATAATGGTACTTTTTTATTTTCAGTTGTATCTAATAGACAGTATTTAAGTCATTAATCTTTTCTAACAGACTAAGTTAACCTAATAGTCTATTTATCTAAGACTATATTTAAGATTAGCAAATACAATTTTATCTGAGAAATATGGCCTCAATTTAATTGGCACTGAGTATCTTTTTGAGCTGACTTTATGATAGCTAATCAATACCTTTAATGGATAATTCATGATGTCATCATTTCTTTGAAGTCAATGTCCTAGAGTAATAGAACAGTGTCTAATGTGACAGTAAATGTGACAAACACATTTAAACTACAATGGTTCCAAATGTGTAAATGCACAATGTTTTATTATTCTTATAAATGTAATTATTCCAGTGTTATCCATTTCAGCCAAAAATACTCAGAAGGTTTTTAACTCTTCCTTTCTGGGGCGCCTGGGTGGCTCAGGGGGTTAAGGCCTCTGCCTTTGGCTCGGGTCACGGTCCCAGGGTCCCGGGATCGAGTCCCACATTGGGCTCTCTGCTCGACAGGGAGCCTGCTTCCTCCTCTCTCTGCCTGCCTCCCTGCCTACTTGTGATCTCTGTCTGTCAAATAAATGAATAAAATCTTTAAAAAAAAAAAGAAAGAAAGAAAGAAACCTCATGTTAGGGGTGCCTGGGTGGCTCAGTGGGTTAAGTCGCTGCCTTCAGCTCAGGTCATGATCTCAGGGTCCTGGGATGGAGTCCCTCATCGGGCTTTCTGCTCAGCAGGGGTCCTGCTTCCCTCTCTCTCTGCCTGCCTCTCTGCCTACTTGTGATCTCTCTCTGTCAAACAAATAAATTTTTAAAAATCTTAAAAAAAAAAAGAAACCTCATGTTAGGTTGAAACAGTGACTGATGATTTGATTACACAGCAGCCCTTGGTAAGTAGTAAATTGATAGTGCCTAAAATAAATAATATGTGTAACTTATTACAGAACTTAAGTTTTCTTGATGGTAACGAGACAGTTTCTCAAATTTTAACCTGTGTGCTAATTACCTGAAGACCTTGTTAAAATGTAGATTCTAATAAATAGGTTTATATTTGTTGGTGTGCTTCAATTCCTATATACTAACCATCCAACTTCTAAGAATTTTTGTAGTATATATTGATGGTGACATAGGTCTGCATTTCTGGCCCATATAGAATAAAAGGGCTCATACTTTTTACTTCCATGCTAACAGGGAAACAAAAGTGAGTTATGGGATAAATAGAGAGGGCAGATTCCCTTTCAAGCTTTTTTTTTTCTTAAAGATTTTATTTATTTATTTGATAGACAGAGATCACAAGTAGGCACAGAGGCAGAGAGAGAGAGGAGGAAGCAGGCTGTCCGCAGAGCAGAGAGCCCGATGCAAGGCTCGATCCCACGACCCTGGGATCATGACCCGAGCCGAAGGCAGCGGCCTTAACCCACTGAGCCACCCAGGCACCCCTCCCTTTCAAGCTTTTAAGAGTAAATGGCACATACACCTTTTTCTCTAGATTGTTTACTGTGCTTGTAAGAACTGGCAGAGCAGTCACTTGTTCCTAAGTGCAAGCCTTTTTCCTTTCATAAACATCACTTGCATTTCCCACGGCAACCCACACTTTCATAAAGACTGTAAACCTAGGATTTCACAGAAAATTATTTCCAGCACATGTCTTGGCCAGTTTTACTTAAGCTTCCAGGTATTTCCCATTTCGCCTCAGTTACAACAGAAGCCAATCTACTTTCTTACCTCCACAGACTGCTCCTGCTTCACCCTGCCCCTCACCTTTGAGTTCTTCTTGATGATCCTGACTTCACAAGCATTAGTCAACTTTGAGTCGTGCTCTTCTTTCTTCACAATTAGTTATTTTTAACTTGAGAAAACCACCTGGTCGGACTAATGCCTGTTTGCCAGGCAGAGGCAGCTGCTCTTGGGGTCTGCCACAGCCATGCTGCAGCCTGCTGGGAAATATGCCACAAACAAGAGTTTGGCATGGGGTCAGTTTGGACCTCAAGCCTCACTGAGAGCTCCTCTTCACTGTGGTTTGCTGGCATTACGAGCAATGTTCCACCAGCTCAAAGAGAGGCTGTTGTTCTCTTGCTCTGTCTCTTCAACACACACACACACACACACACACACACACACACACACACACACAATCTTTTCTCCCTCTTTCTCACTTTCGCTTTTCACATACTCTCCTTGGAATAAAACAGGATAGTCTTGGAAGGAAATTGGCTGTGTGCCACATTACCATAGGCTATACTGTAGGTGCTTTGGATAAAGCTCATGAAAGAACATATGGGCCTCATGAAAGAAACACCTGCTTGTTCAAAGTAGAAAATAAAAAATAAAAGTGGCCCCACTGTTCATTTGGAACCCCTAGAAGGAGAGCTGTGATTAAATGAAGGAGGCCACTGGAGGCTCTTTTCTGCCCATATCAAGGATATCTTCCAGCTGAGGCATCTCCATTCCTTGATTTTTAAACAGATATTGTTAAGGATGTGTTCTGTATTTAGATTCTGGGAACAGACTTCAGAAGTCTTCAAACTAGGCAAGTTCCAAAATTGGATCACTTTTTCCCCCCACAAACAAAAACAAATTTAAGTCAAGATTTATTTTTCACCAAATAGCCAATAAGATTGAGAATTTCAATAGGATCATTATACCTGCTCACAAATTTGGGAACGTTTTGAAAAGAACACCTGAAAACAACTAACTGGTAATCCTTTCCAAAAAAAGTACAAATCTGGGGTGCCCAGGTAGTTCAATGGGTTAAGCGTCTGACTCTTTGTTTCATCTCAGGTCATGATCTCAGGGTCATTGATGGAGTCCCATGTTGGGCTCCATGCTTGGCTCAGAGTCTGCATGGGATTCTCTTTCCCTCTCTCCCTGCCCCTGTCCCCCTCTATCCCCACCAATAAATAAATAAATAAAATCTTCAAAAAAATTACAAATCTAGCCCCAGAAATGTTTTGGTAGAAAGAAATTATGTATATAGATAGATAGATCTAGATTTAACTATCTATATATATATATTTAAAACTTACTTGTACACTTAAAAATTACCTAAAAATATAGTACACCATGAACAATAAGTTACTTTCAACTCAAAGTAGAATTTAAGATCATAGGAGGGAATATTAAGTCATTTTTATCTCTATATTCTGAGGTAGCAAATAAAGGCTACAGTCTTTATACTAGACAATAAAAGATGCAGGAAAATCCACTATCACATGATTGGTCAAATAAGGGTTCTTAGAAGCTATTGAAACTCATCAGGTATCTACCAAACAGGTTACCAAATAAATAAATAAATACACAGACACTCATGTACACATACATATACATAGTATAATGCTCAGCCATGAAGAAAAGCTGGCACAGATGTCAAGAATCTTCTCTAGCAGGATACACATCTAGTTCCTGTTACAAATCCTCTTTATCTAAAGCAAACTAATGCCCAAAGGGCAATCCAGCCTATAGCCTGTTTTATAAGTAAAGTTTAAGTGGAACACAACAACACTTACTTATGTTCTGTCTACAGCTGCTTTCATACTACCACAGCAGAGTTGAATAGCTGCCACGGAGGCTACATGGCCTGCACAGTCTAAAATATTTGCTATCTAACCCTTTACAGAAAACTTACTGACTCCTGATCAAGCACATATCTCAGGGCAAAGGGCCTTTAGAATGTTCCTGCATTTGAAACAGGACTTACTCCAATGTTTAAAAGCTGTGGTTTGTGATGTCCAAATCTGAAACACGTCATTAAGTTCTTTACCCTCATAATTTAACACCATTGGTTCAAGTAAATTTAATTCATGTGTGTCAAGTTCAATTAAAAATAATTCAACAAAATGTGCTTTTGGGGGATTTGTTTAACGCTGAACAACAACAACAAAAAAGCACTGTACTATTCTCAGATTCTGTAAGGGTCCTTCTGCTAGAGTGAACTTCAGGCCCTAAAAGATGAGTTGTACTGAAACTCAGGATCAACAAGGTCAAGTATGTGTGAGCATTTTGCTCTTTTTAAAGACAACAGTTTGAGTACCAACTGGTCATGATAAAGTGGGTTTAGGATCCTATTTTTTTTTAAGTTTGAATGCCACCAGCTTTTTTCCTTATCAGCAATACACACACCCCTCAATCAAATTTCTTCCCTACACTTTATTTAGCTTGGAAAAATACATTAACAAAATACTATGTGTCAAAGTATTCACTTAAAATATACCTGTTCTATTCAAGAATTACCATCAGCTCTTCAAATTCAGAGTAGGCAATCAAAGGGATGCAAGTACAAATTTACTGATCACAAACCAAAACCCTAAACGTCCCAATTAAATTGACAAACATGCATCATTTACCTAATGTGTGTTCAGTTCCATAGATACTCAACTGAAAGACCAACACAGCATATAAGGAACTTCCAGTCTGATTAATTTTGGGGTCCACAGTTCACCATTTCTTTATGGTAAGTATGAGACTACCCTGAAGGAGTTCTTCCTATCACTCTTTTTCATGGCTTTGTGTTTAAGTATTGTCTTATTAAGTTAGAAAGGTGTTGTTTTTGTTTTGTTTTGTTTTGTTTTTCCCTGAGCCTCTATAAAGCGTTTTAACTGTGCTTAGTCTTTGATCTCCTGTAATTATTTAAATGTTGATCACTGTAAAACCCAAACACTAGCTTCCAATTAAAGTAGCACAAAAATAAGATCGTCACGAATTATAGGAAGACTTCCATAAAAATACTAAGGTAGTATCATTAATAAAATTCTTATGGTTTAGAGAATTGGAATTTAACAGGAAATAATATTAGATTTGCACTGACCTAGGTATTTGACATGAATTATCTCAGATATTCCTTCCAAAAATTTTATGAGGAAATTTCCATTATCTGTGTTTTACATAAGACTCAGGAAGATTGCACAGCTTTCTGAAAATCATGTTAGTAAAAGGCAGAGCAAAGACTCAGTGTCAGGTCTGATCGCATTGCCTGTCTCACCATTTCCCTACTCCCCATCTTGAACATTTCTATATGTGCCCCTTAAGGTTGACTCTCTATTTTCTTTCTGTTACATAAGAAATGCCTATTCATTTTAGAAAAATATTAAAACATGAAAATGGAGGTAACTGGGTAGGTCTGAGGGAAGTCAACAAATTTAGATCAAGTTTTACACCTTTTTGATACTGGAACAGAATGCTTTAGAAAGATTTGACCTTAACATTTTTTAAACTGAACAGTTAAAACTATCATTTTTAAAATAACAAGCAAATTTTTTCTCCTAGGGTGGAGACTAGGAGAAAGAGTTTATCTTTCTTTTGGAAAAATTATTTACATAACATTTATTGAAGCATATCTAAGGGCAAGTTCCTTGGGAAGCCATGAGGTCTGTGAATTTTCCCTGAACAGATGATTTAGGCTGAGATAGTAAACATCCTACTCAGTAAATGTGTGCTCCTAAGAGAAGAGCTTTCCCATTCTTAATCTGTATGTGCATCATTTATTCCTAAATGCTATGGTTCATTTTGGTTGCTAGGTATATGCACAATAAAATATTGATAAGAGCTCATGAATGGTAACCTGATTCATACCTTAACATCTCCCCTGATAAACCAGGGAAAAGAGAGTGACAGGAATTAGACTAGGTTTTGTGCTGCCAAACTCGAGTGGGACTGTTGGTGCTTAGTTTGGATGAAATAAACCAGACTGGAGGGTAGTGTATGCTTCTACTATTAAGGCTTTCTGAGGGCCACATCAAGCACATGCATGTGGGAGGTGGTATTTCACTTGCATGGCTGTTCCCATTGCAAACTGTCTTAGGAAAGTCTTACTGGTGAGGTGGGCCTGACTGGAGGAAAGAAAGTCTTCTTTACTCCCTTCTCTGGGTCCAGGTGTTAACTGGTTCTGAAAACTAAGGCAACATATTACCTGGCAGGTTCTTGGTGGTGAGCTACCTTTGCCACATGGGAACACTCCAGGAGCTGGTCAAGGAGCTAACCTAATAAGGAATTATGATGTTGGCTTGGACTCTAAGAGTAGCCATTTTTAGTACAGTCAACTGACCATCTATAAAACTTTGTTTTCCATGCTGCAGTAAAATCAGTTGCCCTGTGAATAGCCACAGAATGACAACCTTAGAAAGGGATGTGATGTTCTTCCTCAGACTGGTGTGCATGTGTGTTGGGCAGGCAGGCTAGAGGAGAATGAAAAGCATGAGACTGAGGCTTGGCTTAACTAAGAAAGAACACTGCAAGGGCCAACCATGGCTGAAGTAGCTAAGTGAATAGAGGACGAAGAACCAGGGACCAAACATGCATGAAATGGTACCATTAGACTGCTAGAAACATGTTGGGAACACTTTTCAGGGGAGAGAGGGAGCAATCCCCCCAAATCAGGACATTTTTAAAAAAGGAAGAAGTTATTTGGTAATCAGACTTTTGAAACCTAGGCTTTATATATTATAAGATAAGGAGGAAAACAGGGTCAGAAACAGCCTCATCTTTAGCAAAGACCTCTGCTGCTGCCGTGGCAACACTAGGACAGCTGGCCCCAACTTTTCTTGAGCCCATTAACTGACCTGACCTTCCTACCCAGGGGTCAATGTGTTCAATTCTATAGAGCAAGGCAAATTACTTAATAGGATAAAATGCAAACATACTCCCAAATGAAGACTTACTCTATCTCCCACATCCATGTAGTGACCTGCCCACTGCTACCTCCTGTGGTATTTTTTTTTTAAAAAAGGACTCCTTCAAAGAAACCAGGGTTCCAAATGCAAACTTGCTCCCTTGATTCCATGCCCCTTCCCCAAGACTCCTACATTGAAAATCACATAAAACATTTACTACACTCAACAAGTTTAAGCATAAGGAACTTCTTTCGCAGTGTGAGAAACTTGGCTCAGATTACATGTATTATACGTTAATATTTTTTATTAATTTATTCAGTGAATATAGAACCCATCTTTGTACTAGGTGCTACATTAGGGGATTAGGAGGTGTTTGCTTTCATGTTGCTTCTGAGCTATTTCTGAAAGGACTTAAGAGGACATATATAAGTGACTGTAACACAAAACATGGTAATTTGGGATCACAATATAATGAAGAAGATACAAAGCTTGAAGGAAAATTGATTGCTGATTTCCTAAGGGAAACCAATCTCTGCCCAGGCTTTGAATTTGTTCTTAAGGGTTTTGAGCATATGAGAGGGATTGGGAAAGTAAATGTATAGCATACACTCTGAGAATGGTTTCTTTTTAACCTAAACCCAAATTGAAATTTTTCCTGTAGGTCTTTGTGCAAGAGAACCTGTAAATCAAAGTGGATGTTATTTTCAAGTATGGTTTTGTAAAATAGGAAAAAATTGGAGCAAATAACTTTTCTGTTGTTCCTCTTTTTTCTAATATAACTTCATTAAAAAGATACAAAGCTGTGATGAGCTATTTTAAATATATTCTGGCAGGTGTTCTATCTATCTACCTACCTACCTACTTGATATACTTGGAATAAGAAAGGAAAAACTGTCATCAATTGTGAATATTTGGAGAATGGATTTATTTACTCAGAATAGCCCTACCATCCAACATGGACCTTACCCAGCAGAGTAACATATATAGGAAACCCATATTTATCTCAGAAAAAAAAAAAAAACAACTTTGGATTTGTTCTGACAATTGCATAATTGTTATCTGAACCTCAAAATTCTATTATGAATGTAAGTGAAAAAAAATGTCAGGCTCGTGATAATGGCAAGTGTTTCATCTATTAAAAAACAAGCAAACACACGTGTAATACCAGAGCCCAAAACCAAAATCTTCAGTTTGGCTCCAGTGGAACATTTAATTCCAGAGGAAGAGGAGTTACCTTCTTTCTGGCTTTGCCAGTATGAATACATTTCAAAACTATTGCACGCCTCAGAAAAGATCTGCTTGTAGTCATTAAGTGTTGTAAGTTTGACTATTTAGGACTCATTTTTTTTGAGGCATAATAGATATATAACATTATATTAGTTTCAGGTATACAATGTAATAATTCAACATTTGTATGTTTTGAAAAACACAATAAATCTAGTTAATATCCATCATCATAGTTAATATTTTTCTTGTGATAAGGACCTATAAGATTACACATAGCAGCAACTTCCAAATATGCAATACAGTACAGCATGGTGACTATAGTTAGTAACACTGCATTGCATTTTGATATACAAATATCAAATAATTATGTACAGCAGCACAATAAAGCTATCAGTGCAATCACAGAGCCCATCAAATTCCAGTTAATTAGCTACGGTTAGGTCCTTTTCAAAAATGTAACCTGCTTGTTCCCAAAGAAGCCCTTTGTTTCCCTGATCCCTGGTCTTTGAAAAACAAAGGCCAGTCTGATTGGCTTTAGAGGTCATTTCCCTTCTTGAACAGAACTGTTTTTCTAGGCAGTTCTGCAGGCCAATGCGCTGTCCTTTTTGGTTCGAGTTTCTGAAACAATCCATATCTCACTAGCCTGTTTCAATTTTTTAGTCTTATGTCCTCCAGGTCCTGCCTTTTTAACTCAATCTATTGTATATTCTTTAAGCTTTTATAAAAAAATAAACAAATATACATACAAACAAATACCTCCCCAACCTTACACACACACACACACACACACACTCTCTCCCTACTGCTCTGGTGGGAGTTTTGCCTGGTAATACATTTGGATATGCAAGTAGGTATATTTACATGATATATAAGAGGTAAATCATGATGCATGGATTTCACATGCAAGTATTCCTACCTAGCATTATGCATTCGTTTGTCTGGGAAGAATGTTTACCACAGGTTTTAGAAACGTAGGAAAGACTAGGAGGGGAAATAGTTCCTCCCACAAAAGACAAGAATGAGAAACAGAATAGAAATTATTTAAAATACCAGGATTTCATTTTCCATGAGCTTTAGAGATAAAAACTATTATATCTCTTTATTTTAGTCAGAAAAAAGGTGACACATTTCACTATTTAAAAAAGTAAAAAGGAAAAGAGTTTTTAAAGGTGTAAAGATTGCAGAAGAAATCACCTGAATAATAGTAAGGTGTTTTTGTTTTGTTAGAAAGCAATAAAGCTGAAATATAACTAGAGGTTATGACAAAATCAGTTGATAAAATGTACCTTAGAAGAAATACCTGTGATTTGGGGAAAAACTTGTATTATAATGATTTATTTTTATAATCTGACCTGCCCACCACCCTCAGAAAACATTCCATGCCTCCTGCAATCAGCGGTGGTTCTATCAAAGTCCTTGTAGAAATATTAACTCATCTTCAAAGAAGTATGGTAAGTACTAAATTCAAATCTATGTTGCTTTTTTAGGCAGGTGATAGATATGACTACATGATTGATTCCCTGTCACTGTTTCCTTATGACTTTCAGAACCGAAATCACTAAAATCTTAGAGGTTCAACCCTGATCAGTTTTTTAGAATAGATTGGTCTCCCAGGATGTGGGGATATGTAAAGAGCTCAAACCTGACAACACTCTGTCTTGGCTTCTGTTTGGGATTGCTGCAGGTTTGGCTCTGACCCTATAGTCAAATAAAGAACCTGGATTCACAATCTATTTTTTTATCCCTCCCATTTCTCATTAAATGATCCCCAACTTTTCCTCTTTCCTATAAGTGTCCCACAATTGGGTTTCTGTCCATGAATTCCAGCCTCTATCTAGGTACCTGCTACCCACTGTCTGAACTTCCTAATGTTAAAAAACATGTCCTGCCAGATCCCACCCACTGCCTGTTGTTGAATCCAACCCTTTCCCAAAGCTAACTTCTCTCATGCTCTACAAGTTTCTCCCTACCAACTTGTTCTGCCTCCCACATTCAGCCTGGTCTCTGGACTTCACCTTTCCACACAGGCCTCCTATGTCACTGAGCAACAGAAGCAGTTTCTGCCCAGAACCACCCAGAGTGAGCTTTGCATGGCCTCCAAAGAGTTGCTGCATGGTCCTTCTTATGATCAGATATACCATATATTTGGAAGAACCCTTAGGGATCATGTAGTCCAGTTCCCAGAGTAATGTGTATAATCTAGGATCATATATCTTGTTTATAATTTTTAAACAAAGGAACACTCAAGGAATGTATATGTGTTACCAGATATTTCTGATCCTACCTAGCTCCCAAGACTCTTAGCTCACACTCTACATGGTAGTATTTCAATGAAAATGCACAGGTATTGTTACCTAATACTGAGGGCTGCAGAGCAAATGAATCAATGGATATTTACTTTCTCTAAAATAAAATAAATTCCCAAACAAGCTGGGAACAAAAAGTGGTAAGTACTCAAGCAGATACATGGTAAATAAGAGGATTCACACCATCAGAACAATAGGACTCATCTGGGACCCAAGCTGGGCTTTGAAGGATGTGCTCAGATTCTTTAAAATTAATAGGAGATATGGACATTGGGGAAGGTATGTGCTATGAAACCTGGTATGTGTGTAAACCTGGCAATTCACAGACCTGTACCCCTGGGACTAATAATACATTATATGTTAATCAAAAAATGAAATTTTTTAAAAAAATGAATTGGAGAAGAAAGGAAGTAAACCAGGATACAAAATCATTACAGTGGGATTCTTCAGCGTTAACTGAACCCACCATGGGACCAGACTGATTAGAACGTAGCTTGGTGCTGGACCAAGAGAAGATACCAAAAATACTTATCAGAATCTATGTATCAAAGCTCCTCCTGCCAGGGGAAAGGCTCTGAGTTAGAAAGAAGATTAGGAATTCATGAGACTTAGAAATATTTGAGCTCCAGCTCAACTGTGACATAAAACTAGAAGTTCAACCTCTGGACTTCATGTTTTTGGTTCCTGTTTTCAAATCTAAAGTAGACATCAGAAAACTATTATGCTCCACAAATAAGTGAAACCATATGATAATAGACTTGCACGTATTGCATGGGGCACTGGGTGTGGTGCATAAACAATGAATTCTGGAACACTGAAGAGAAATTTAAAAAATAAATAAAAATTAAAAAAAGAAAACTACTAATTTCTACATCTTGTGCATATAGTGAAAGAGTTATGTAAAATGTAGAAAAGGCACTTTGAAACAATTTGAGTATAGTTGACACACAATACTACATTAATTTCAGGTGTACGCCAAGTTATTTCGCCACATGTTACACTATGCTCACTGCAATTGCAGCTGTCGTCTTTTCTTAAAGGACTGTCATGTAACATTGTCAAATGCACTGTTGGTGCCTTGATTTCATAGAGTTGGCTACAAGGCAGCACCTCTAGTTTTCAGGCTCCATTTTTTTTAGGGAAATCATTACCGAGTGTCCATTATGAGCCATCCTATTTAGGGTTGTCCACATATGAATCTCATTAGATCCATTAGGGTTTGGAGTTAATTCTGTGCCCTGAGGTTAGTCTACAATGAGGCTAGGATAGTTCTTGGGCCCCTGGTTGCTCACAGTGCCACAGACAACTGTAGGCCCACTATCTATTAAGCCCCTATGGTTGAGTCTGTTCCTTGGATATTTAACTGAATTCAAATGCCCTAGAGAAAACTGAAGTTCAGTCTTAAATCCCAGGCTTTATTCTGCAGACCATGACTCTTGCAACTCCCCTGCCAACTTCTAGAAACAGGACACTGTCTTCTATGACCCAGACTCAGACTAATGTTCTAAAAACTGTTGCCTGCAGACTTAAGGACCTTTCTCTTCTCACCATAAATTTACTAATTACCAATTAACTCCTGAGCAGTAAATCCTAGAAGAGGTTATTTCTGTCAACCTGAGGAGGACCCTTTTGGCTACTCCCCCTCTCCTAGCCTGTAATGCTTTACAGTCATGCTCACTGTATGAACAAGATATGCCCATGTTGTACACATAGGTTATGATCCCAGTACCAATTTCCATCCTATTGAAAATGTAAGGGCCTACTTACACCTTGAATTCTTTCTGTAATGTAAAGCCCCCAAGCAATGTGCCTGTTCCCCCTTTAGCTTGTAATATCTATATGCCTCTATACATTTCTTCTTGATTTGGCTGAGAAGTATCCTGTTTCCATGCAGTACTACCCCCTACCCCACTGAAATCAAAGCCTTAAATCTGAATCCTCAGGGCTTGCACAAAGAACATTCAAGTAATCTCAGGTGCTTATAGCCCCTTGGAACAGTTTCAGCTCCATCAGGCATTCAGATAGCACATTAGTTACACATTAAAAATTCCAGCCCCTCTATCAATGACAGATTTCACACACCAAGCCAAAAGATTCAGACTGGATTCCAATACCTTAGCTTTTCAGTAAACAGCGCCTCAAATTAAATTACTCTGCCTTGACCTCAAGTGGAATCTGGTGCTTAGCTTTTCTTTTTTGGAGCCATACTTCACGTTTGAAGATGTTCTAATTTTCCCCTTTAGAGATGTTGCTTGTAGGCAATTCCGGTTCCTGAAGCAGATTTGCTGGGCTGCCAGGCAGGGTAAATCTTCTACGGAGCAGCTGGTAAAATATGTATTGATTGTAGGAAAACAACACCCAGGCTGATTTTTAAAGCCTGACCTTGTGATTTCATCAGCTTGTTGTGAGGATTTTCAATCATTAATGAGCAAAATGCTCAGGAAAAATTCCGATTATTGTTATAGTTCCCTATCTCTCCTATCTCTCTCTAAAGGGAATAGCTCCTTTACAGACCCATATTAAATACAGCTTCAAAGAAAAGCATTGGACATGGGTTTTTAGAAAACCTCACATATGAATTGGCATAGTTTTATGTGCCTAAACTTTTGCAAATGGGAATTTCTGGTTTGGTTGATTTTCAATTTGCTTTATTTGATCTGAAGAAAAGGCAACAATTTACTCTACAAGAAAAGCAAATATTAACAGCTGCCTTGCTGGACTTTTTAACATGAGTACAATTTTTTTAAAAAAGAAAAACTTCCAAGTTTGACAAAGTTATTAGATTGATCATGATGTATTTCAGTTATATTGAATTAAATTTCACTTCCACATAGCTAAATTTTTTCCTAAAGATGTTGCTGTTTGAATTCAAATAAACAATTAATCTTAAACATAACTCTAAAACTAGCTTGTAGGCTTTGTGTATTACATTGGCCTTGGGCATTAACTTGAGAAAGGGAATTAGTGTGATTTAGATAGCTTAAGCCAAATCCAATTTTTAGATTTGTCTGTAAACATAGGATCATGACTGTTTTTTTTTTGAAGACTCGCTATGTTTCTACAGTTATGATTATACCACAATGAAATGACATAAGATAACAAGACAGGGAAAAAATAAATCTCACATATGAAATTGATCTTGGTATTTATTATACGTTTAAAACTGCACAATCCTCTTATGAACTTTAAATCCTATTTCTGGTTTGATTTGACTTTGTTACTATACACCTAAAAGTGGGGCATGATACTATAGAAAGAGTACAGAGCTAGAAGCTCTGCTCTTGCCCTTTACTCACTAGAACAGATGCTCTGTCTCTTTGGATCACAGGATTCCCCTTTGGAGAATGAACATGATGATTTCTAAGGATAGGTTAGTGCCATATTTTATGATAGTCCCTGTAATTATTACACTATTTATGATAACACTAACTAGAGCCCTCACTATTAATATTTAAATGTAAAATAGTGATTTATCATGATAATAAAGTTAAAAGTTACACACGCCATTGTTGTGTAGCAAAATGGATGAAGTTTCTCAGCATCTTTATCCTAGAGACCTTGTCTTGAGTTGATCATGGAGATATTGCTCTGGTATTTTGAAGGAGAACATGGTTTACCAAGAACCCAAATAATAAGGTCCCTGCATGAAGAAGTAACATGACACATAAAGTACAATTCTAAACCGAGTATGGAGATATTAGAGTTGTTTTCCTTGAAGCTTTCTATGGGAAACCCCCAAGACATATTAACAATTCTTCCCACAAATTTCAACTTTTTTCTTTTGTAGCCTGAGGTATCAAATCCCCGAAGTAGAGGAAAATACAAAATTTGTACGATTCTATTGTATGAAAATTAAACCCCAACAGAAGTTAGTTTTAGGTACCTTTTGCTTTGTTCTTCCTGGCAGCTATTTGCCAGTGTTAAGAGACCCAAGGGAATTTAGGTGGACAGATTTCTAATACAATTTCTAATAATTTCTAATAATTATCAATATGATTGCTTTTTAAGGACAACTAAAAAAGAAAATTCTGAAAAAAGAAATTTCAGCTATACTGGAAATAAAAGCTATAAAGGAGGAAAAGTAGGAAATCCTATCAGATGATTAGCCAACAATTGTTCTAGTAGGTAGGATGTCTATGGGAAATTCAGGAGTCCAGGGGCTAACCTGTAAGTGTTTGGATTATGGGAGAAAGTGGAGAAAGGTGATTCTCTACCTTTACCCATCTCCCGACAATACTATCCAGATAAATCCCAGTTAAAATCTACAAGATGGTCTGCCATTCTGATTTTGTATAAGGTTTTTCTTGACCAACACAAGTACCCAACCATGAATGGGAATAGAGAAATGGAGCTGATATTTGCTAAATGGTTTTTATTTGACACCATTGGACACCAGTGCACATTTTTCAGAGTTGTATATTCCTTTTTCTTTCCAAAGAAGATGATTTGGGGGTGCTTATCTACCGCCAAGCCCACCCCAAGACCAAAGGTGAACTACTACAGAGAAGGCAAGCAAAATAAGCTGCTGTCTGTATCTAGGCATCATGCATCATGCACTACAAGCTGTGAGAAATCTTCACGTTTTCTGGCAGGGGGACTTAATGAATGCTTCAGCAGGTTTAAAGAGGTTCCTCCTCCACTCCTATTTGGGGAATGAGAGCTGAACAAGAGTCCCTCATCATCCTGGGACAGGTTACTCTTTAACTTCATCACTAGCTACACTCAGTGCTCTCATGTTTACAACCTCACAGGAGCTAGTTACATCATGGATTGTGTGAATAATGGTCCCTGGAGTTTTGGCAGGGTACAACTTGCATAGCCAAAAGTGATTCCCTGGTAGGACTCCAGGGCTGAGGCTGGTTCCTGTATTTGAGGCTAAGCCATTTGTCAACGTTCAATATACCAAGATGCAAATAGAAAAAATTCATGCCAGCAGCCAAATAAAAACTACCAGAAAGATACAGCTTCCAGTCATTGTTGGTGTCTTCACTCATCCTTTGTCTTGTATATTCCCACCCCTCAAAGTGGAGCTACTCGATCTTTGTCAATCGCCTGGGAATATATATATATCCCTACAAGGTTGACTATATCTTCTCAACAGAGAAAACAGATGTGAGCAGTATGAACTTTCACAGCTTCCAGCTCCCCCATGTTCAGTCACCTACAAAGGGCTCTAAACCTGAGGAAGAGCCTCATCATCTCCAAATTAAACCCTGCACCTGTGCTCTTAACCCCATCACTTTCACCCACTCTCAGAACACATCCATCAACACATTCCATTTCGTCCCTCATTCAGGCCCTCACATTTCCCATATAAATATGGCATAGCCTCCCAACTGATCTCTCAACTAAGGACAACTTTAAGGACAACTCTTTCTATTTATTTTCCCTCCTAGACTAGAATTATCTTTCCAAAAATATGTTTTCATCACATCAACTTGTCAGTGCCTAGCATTTCAGGCAAGATTCTTCACAATTTGTCAGCAACATTGTAGCCTTGCCTCCCATCAGGTTTTGTCATCTATTTGACATCATGACCATACCTTTGCACAGAGGCATAAAGCAGAATATCATCAGAAGTTGCATAGTTTGTGGCATTTTGAGAATAGACAGTATATTATTTCCTTGGAATTCCCAGTGCTAATCCCTCAGTGCTAATCAACTCAGATTATAAACAACCAACAATATTTATTAAATACATTTTATGTCATTCTGAAAGCTTATCTCCCAACCTCAAATTTTCCTTCTCTCTCTGCTATTTCTCTTCTTCTCTCCTATTTCTGAGAATATTTTTGCTATCTCCCTACTTACAAACCTTCAACAGAGCTTCACTCACATAGAATAACTAAGTACTTTCTCCATCCCCATATCCAAGGTAGCCATAATTTCTCCTTCATTTTTTACTTCCGTTAAAATATCCTTGTCTTATGGCATACATTATGAACTATACGTTAGTAGTTCCCTGAACATTCTAAACTATCTCATTCTTGTCTTTATATAAACTATTATCAAGATCTTAGACTATCACATTCTTCCATGTCCACTTACTACAGTCCTAATCTTCCTTTATGACTCTGTTGAAATCTTACTTCATCTAAGAAGTCAACTCAGATCTCCCCAAGCAGAACTAAACTACCCAACCCATGCTGTCATAGCTCTGCATCTGTACCTTTTTACTGCAATGAGCAATTTATCCTTTGAATCAGATTTACATGTCAGTCTCCCCTATCAGAGTGAAAATTACTTGTTGGCATAACCCATATCTACATATTCCTCAAAACACCGAAGACAGTGCTGTGAGAATGACAGTTTCTCAACAAGTATTTATTGGTTTTAATCAAGCAGTATTAAACTTACTGATATCAAAGCAGGGGTGTTGATAAGAAGAAAAAAATAAGGTATGTTTTATTACTTTAATTGTGGGGTTTCCCAAAGAATGAAGTTAATACAGCACCACCATGACAACAGTTTATTTTAGTTTTGTGATACTTTTATACATTAAGTCATGACAATTTGAACCTTTTTAAGTTTGAATGATTTGAATGACTTGTGGGCACTTATTTTGGTTAGTATTAATAGCACAGGAAATGCATTCCATAGTCACAATGTGAATCTTATCACTTTTATTGGTTAGCTATTAGGACACATTTCTTCCTCACCCACATTGGAAAACGATTCTCTCAAATGAATTTTACGCAGCACAGTGGAAAAGACAGTGGTTTATTCATTTATCCATTCGTTCACCCTAAAGCAGCACTACTAAATGTGAATGAAAATTTTCTTTCATTACTCTATTCATAGCATCCCCTCAACTACAAATTTTTCTATAGCTCACCTATCCTTAACACCTATTCAATTGTGTTATTAAAATGATTGTTCTTTCTGCTGTTATGATGGTTGATTTTATGTATCAATTTGACTAAGCCATGATATACACATGTGAAACATTATTTCTAGATGTGCCTGAGAAGGTGCTTCTAGAAGAAATTAGCATGTGAAAGCAGACTGATCTCCGTGGTGTGGATGGGTGTCATCCAATTTGTTTAAGGCCTGAATAGAACAAAAAGGTGGAGGAAGGGAGAATTCACTTTCTCTTCCTGACCCCTTGAGGGGATATCAGGCTTCACTTGCCTTTGGACTGGGATTTACACCACTGGCTTTCCTGGATCTTCAACTCACAGATGGTGGAGCATGGAACTTCTCAGCCTCCATAACCATGTGAGTCAATTCCTTATAATAAACCTCTCGATAAGAATGGAGGGAGGGAAGGAAGGAGGGAGGAACAGGGGGAGAGAGAATCTCCTACTGGTTCTGTTTCTTTGGACAATCCTAATATACCATCCAAACCTACCTATCCATCTAGGTTCTGAATTTCCTTAGGGTTCTCAATCAATTACTTCCCAACCCTCTGCGTCTTTGAATTCTTTCTTTCTTCTGACTCTTTAACTTAAAGGGCTGTGGTTGGTAGAATTATAAGGTGATTCCCAAGATTCCATCCCATCTGGTGTACATGTGTTGTATAATGCCTTCCCCTGCAGTATGGGGAAAGACCAGTGACCTTGATCCTAATGATGGGATAGTCATTCTTGTGATTTTATTCTTACCCTAATATCTGCTATGACAGACTAGAGATGCATTCTTGGACCTTGAGAGCCATGCTAGTAATGGATCATATGATTAGAACCTGAGGGTGACAACTAGAAACTAAGACTGATCCCCTGCTGAGGCCAGCAAGAAAATAGGGAACCCAGCCCTATAATTAAAGAGAACTGACTTCTGCCAACAACCTGCACATGCTTAAAAAAGCATCTTGGGCTTCAAATGAGAAGACATTCTAGCTGACACCTCCCTGTCAGCCTGGTGAGACCCTGAGCAGAGGATACAACTACACTGTTCCCAGACTTCTGACCTACAGAAACAGTGAAATAATAAATTCATGTTGTTTTAAAATGATAAGTTAGACAGCTGTTAGACTGCATAGAAAACTAATACAAGAGTGCAGGGAATAAATATTTGTCAGGTTAGTTATTAGGCATCTACAACGAGACAGGTGCTAAGTTAGGCATCATGCACAAATCATCTCACTTAATCTTTACAATCCTCTGAACTAGGTTTTATCATTTCCATTCTATGGAGGAAATAGGTATTTCTCATTACATAAATGAGGAAACAGAGACTGAGGGAGGCTAAGTGATGCAAAAATGACACAAAGCTAGGAAGAGATTAGGATGAATAAAGAACATATCCTGCACTTGCAAATCCAATGTAATTTCTGCTATACTATATGCACTTGAGAATGTACCCAGTCAGTACTGTAAAGTAGTACCAAATGAATTAGTCAGTCATCCTAAAGAGAAATAAAGTAGAAAAGAATAAGGTACCACTTCAGGCTGGATGTTCAGGCACTCTGGTAGAAAAGGTGAGATTTCAAATGACTCTCAAAGGTGGGTGGAACTTTTTCAGGGGAAAAATAAGCTGAGTAGAGTGCTCTAGGCAGAGGAAATGGCAGGTGCAAAGCTCTGGGAGTCTAGTTCACAATGTAAACATGTTTAGAGAATAATTAGTGGCAATCATCATGAAATGGGCAAGAGAAGTTAGATGTAGGCAAATTCCTGGCATTATCACAGAAGTAACGTGGACTCTGAAACCCTTCGAGGAATGTGTAAGATGAAAATGGCATGTTTAGATACTATATATTAATATAATGAGGTGGGAAAGAACATATTAATCTTAGTAGGATTAATTCTTTGGCAGGAATGGAAACAATATATGTTTTGGAAAAAAATATTTAGTTAAAACACCAGTGAAGCATTTAGGCCCTAAGTGGCTACTGTCAACTGAGAACAAGAATTCAGAGAGAAAAGAACAGTTCCTTTGCATAAGGCAAGCACATAAATTTTTGTTTGGTTTGAGAAAAAAAAAAAAAAGAAGCACAAAAAGGAATATAAGGGGACCTAAGGATGAACAAAATAGATGGAGGAACTACCAGTTCAAGCATTTGAAATTAACCCCCATGCTTAATAGTCTCCAAAGGCCATGGATGATAAGAATACAAATAGGGATATGTTTGAAGATAGAGATGTTAATAGGTTTCTCAATGACAAAGTAGTTTTATTGTGGAATGTACAGAAGAATAGTAGAGAGCATTTAAAATCTCAGCCGAGTACATGCACAGGGCATGGCTAAAGAATTGGAAGGAATTCAGCCCAGGATAGAGAGATTCCATGCCCAGAGCTGTTACGTACGGAAAGCAAGAGATTGGGACAGAAGTCAGGGTAATTTATAGACTGTTTTAAGAAATAGCTGTATAATCAGGCTCTTTCCGTGGGCTATAAATGTTGCATGAGGTCCCTCCACTCCAGAAAAATTCTGAGGAGAATTCTCAAGACAAACAATTTGCTGAGTAAGACCAGAGTTAGAGTTCACCCATTTAACTAAAATGAAGGCTGCAGTTGTCCTGTCCCATCCATTCATCCTTTCCATTCAGAAAAGTGGCTTATTGGAGCAGGAAACCCATACATACTAGCTACATAATTAATTAATGCTGTCTTTCATTTGTTATTACAGATGGAAAACCAAACTCACCAGACACTGGAGAAAAATAGCACCAAAGAGAATGACCAAGATGAACAATTTACTCCAGAAATAATTAACAGACCAGAGCTTTTCACAAATACTTTTTAATGAATTCAGTGAGATCCAAGAATATGTTACATCTCTAAAATATAATAGGTTGCTGCAAAAACAAAAAATATCAGGAAATGACAGTGTTCTTACAAATTGAAAAGAAACATTGGACTTCTGTTACTGCTTAGGATGTAGAAATCAGCAAGAGTGTTGTTCTCACCCTAAGGAGAGCAAGACTGGTAGTCTAAAAAAGTCCTATTTTTTTTCCTACCCTTCAGGGAGCTGTAATTACAAGGTAACAGGCAAACTGAAATACAAAGGGCAAGAAGCCCCTGTGAGGAGACAGGGAACACACAACTCTTTCCCTCTCCCTAGAACAAAGAAACTAGAAGAGTTGGCCATCACAGAAATAGGTAAGAAAAAAAATTCTAACAAGTTCTTTGAGGCTGAGTGTGAACTAATAGGACAAATCAGAATTCCAGACACAAGAAAAGTCTGTGCCCTTGGCACAAGCCTTCCGACAGCCCTCCACTGAGTTCTGGAAGGAACAATGGGGCCTGACTAGAAGACCTGAGGAGACCACCTTGCTTGTGTGGGAATTTAGGACCTACCTACATATGAAGTTGGAACAGGAGAATCTAGAGAAAATCCCATCTTGCACCCCACACTCTGCACAAGAATAATGTAGTGGCCACCTGCCATTGGGGAACAATCAGGAAACCTGCCCACTCATCCTGCCCTACGTTGACACCACCAGAAAAGGCTTTCTGACCCTCGGGAGGGGCAGGAAACCCACTCCTACTCACTCTGCACAGATACAAGATATAGGTTTTCACTGTTGGGCTAGAGTAGGAATGCTGACCCAGCCCCATCTCTGAGGATCAAGCCTAAATCTTGCCTAAACGGAGGCAGGAGCAGGGAACTGAGAAGCCCCTAGCACCAAGCACCAAAAGCCTGCCTCAGGAGGGAGCAAGGACGCAGACAGACACCATCTCTACAGCATAGAAAGGGCCCTCTGGAAAGCTGCCAGTGGAGCAGGAATATTGAGAGAAACTTCTGGTAATTCAGGTCTCACATTAAACATAAAGTAGCAGCAGACTGAATTTAAAACCTGTGGTACCTCTGGGCTTTTCCAAAACATAGTGAAAATACAAAAGAAAAAAATATAAGAGAAAAATTAAGAGATATGGAGAATCACTTCACAAGTTTCAATCTCCATAAAATCAGAGTTCTTGAAAAAGAGAACAGAGACATGATTAAAGGAGTACTAGATGATGATTTTCCAGTGTAAAAAACACATCAGGATTCTAAACATAGAGCCTTCCCAGTGCTCAGCAGGATCAGTGAAAAAAGAGCCCAACCTAGATGTATCTCTGTAAAAACATAAGAATACCAGGAACAAACTAAAGAATCTTAAACTTCCAGAGAGAAATAAGGTCATCTGCAAAAGTACAATAATCAGATGGGTTTTAGAATTTAAATCAGCAATACTGAATGTCGGAGGACAGTGAAACACTGTGTTCAGGGTGTTAAAAATTATTTTGAACTGCTAATTCCATACCAGTCAAACTAACCAAGTGTGTGTTGGAAAACACCAACAAGAGAGTCTCAAATATGGTAGACATTCTGCCCATGGCCTGACAAATTATCACTATAAATGGGCACCATATATACTGGCAGCTGTGCCAACATTAAGAATCACACAGTGGCCCCTCATCTGTCCTCTGGGAGGTTTTACTTTGTCAATTATTCTCCATGGTCCTCTCTGGAGTTCTGGAGTGGGGGTTGGGTCTATGCCCCCCACAGGATCCTCAACTTTTGTAGCTTGCTACCTCCACAAGCAAGTCTGGATATATGAGGGTTGTTTTAGACCAGGGTTTCTCAACCAGTAAAGTAACATTTTGGGGCTGCATAATTCTTTGTTGTGGGGAGATATCCTGTGTATTCTGGGATATTTAGCAGCAATCCTGGCTTCTACCCCCTAGTAGTGACAATCCCCCAGTAGGGATGATCAAAAATGTATTCAGACATTTCCAAATGTGCCTTGAGAGGCAACATTGTTCCTTTTTGAGAACCTCTGTTTTAGGAGGTTAATAGTCTTCCCCACGGGGTTTGCAATTTCATTGGCAATAAAATTCTTTCAAAAATATGTAAACTATTGATCTATTTGTTATCAGTCATTTTCAGACACTAGTAACCATGCAATAAACCCAAAGTTTATTCCTAGACATAATTTTCATGCTTGATTTCTTGACTACCCTGGGGCCTTTGAGCTAGAGTGAGAAGGAAACACCTGAATCCTGATGAGCAACAGTGGATCAAAGACTCTTTCAATTTTATATCCCACAGTTTGTATTCTAGAAAAAAGTTGGCTTTTCCATTCCTTTGTGGCATCTAATTTCTAGATTCTATTTTCCTTCATTTCTGCTTCCAAACTAGCCAATTCTTATCTAAACTCATCTCATTTTTGTAATACCTTAGCCAGTAGCAGCCAACACAGATGTTCACTCTGACTCTTTGCAACAACTTCCTGAAAGTTTCAGGTTCAGTTGGCATATGGTCTCTTTCAAAGTGGTCGTAAATAACAGTTTACCATCCCACTGTATTACAGGTCTTCATAAGGTTCCAGCCTTCAGTTTGATTTTGTGCAATCTGCCACCCAGCCACTAAGTCACAAATTTTATGATTTGCATTTCCGCACCAGTTCATATGAAGGTACTGGTTTCTGCATTAGTGAGTGTAGGGTAAATGCTCTAATAAACAGTTCCCAAATCCCAGTGGCTTGGCATAATATACCCCTATTTCTTGCTTAAATCATATTCCCGTTTGAGTCAGTGTGTGTGGGATATGTGTTCCACTCTGTCATTGAAGGCATCCAGAATTCTCCCATCTTGTTGCTTTTTTCTCTCCCGTGTCCTCGGAATCTCCTGATCTCCATTTAGGTGGTAGATAAAAGAGAGAGAGTTGCATATCGGAGATACTTGTGCACCAATTCTCCAAGTGGGCCCATCACTTCTGCTCCTGTCCTATTAGTCACAGTTCTATCAGGATGTCCTTCTAACTACAAAGAGGCTGAAAATGTAAGAGCTGTACACAAGAAAAAGAAAACAGGAATATACGAATACTGGAAGCACTAGCGATTTCTGTCACTAAAGTTAAAGAAAAATAGCAAGTCTGAGGGTTTTAAGAAAATAGATTTTGAAAGATTTTAATGGATTTAAACTCAACAGATTATTTGATTGAGAAGCTGGAAATCTTACTAATGTATGCTAGAAAATATATATTTATTTTCTCTCTAGATAGATAGATTATAGATAGATATTCTTTCTCTTTCTCTATATTCTCAATAAGAAAAAAATAACAGAAGAATAACATAAGAACAAAATAGTCTAGAAAAAAAACATAAAAATAAAACTGGGAACTTAAGGAGGGAAAAAATAACTGTATAAATTGATTATATTCTAAAAATAAAACAAGTTATAATCTACATGATCTCAAAGAGTTGATGGGATAAATAACAAAAACAAAAACTCTGACCCTGATATTTGAAACATGTCCTTTGTGTGGGACAAGTTTAGAAATACAGGAATAAACTGTCCTAAATCTCACCACTCACAGTGAATAATGCTTACATAATTTGATGATATAGTGTATGAAATAATTTGTTTTAAAATGTTTGTACTCTAGAGAAAAAATATAATTTAATCTTAGTTATAAAATAGAATCTGAAGATTTTTCTATTTTGACAATGTTAAAGAATATTCTACATATGAATTCAGAAAACCAAAATGAACAAAGATACAGAAGTGTTCAGAATGATGAATATCCTGGTACTTGGACAGAGGAGAAATTACTACAGTTATAACTAAAAGAGAAGAACAGGGCCAATTGCACTTGTTCCAAACATTGTCACTCCTAATTGTTGTTATACTACTGTGAATATTATTATGTCTGGAAAAGTTTCTCAAAGATGTTTCTCTATAGTGTTTTGTTTATTGATAATTATCTGCTATTACTTGAATTTAGAAAATCCAGGACTATTGTGAAAAGTAGGCAATTTTTCCACCAATTATTGCTTTGTGTGAAAATGGGGCTAGTGACTAGGAGATAGTAATAGCATTAGATTAGAACTACCTTTGTGAAAGCCTCACTCTGTAGGGCTCCTTCTATAGTTCAGATAATGTATCCTAGTTATTAGGGGTCTGAGGCTTATCAAAAGAGATGGAATTAATCATGCTGGGTTGTTTGATATATTTTGGAGAATGGACATGACTCCACTAAAATGAAAAAAGCAAAATAATTTTCTGAGGGCTTTTGAATACTAAGGTTACCCTCCTGTTCCCCCTATCGTCCATCTCCAGATTAAAGCTTGGAGCAATCATCAGATTTTAAAGTGAGCGGGGGAGATGGGCGGAGGCAGTCTGCACCTGGAAGCCATTTTCTTGATTTGTGCTGGCTGGAGTCCTGGAGATATAACAGCAAGTATGCCTCTCTGGGATTTCTTTGAAATCTGGGCAGGATGATTTGTCTGAAGGGAGGAATTGGGGGATAGAGGGTGGGGAAAAATTCATTCCTGGTTGCCACATTGTTGTTCTGCAGTGGAGGAACTGGCCTGACTTGGGTTTGAGTTGAAAGGAAATCAACAAGCAGCCTCAAGTATGCAGGAATCTGCTGCCCTGAACTTGCCAATTTTTCAAACATAACTGGCTATTGTATCCACCATAGGGGGTGGCCAACATCAAGGCTCAAGCTTCTATGTTTTCTATGTTGAAGATCTTTCCAATAGCTGCACAAATTACAGTGTGTTTTCATCTGCTTTAGCACATTCAAAGAATGACAAATGATTACCTCTTTGCTTACATTACCTGAAAATGCACAGTAATAAATTTGCTTGTGAAATTCCCTTTGTTGTGTCAATAGGCATTCACATATTTGAAAGGGTTTTTTTGTTTTTTCTATTTGTACAAACTAGTAAGCTCCAAAATGTGAAACGTATTTTGCCCAAGAAGCAGGGCAAAAATGCAACAAAATAAAAAAGGTATTAATTTATGTGAACATTTTTCCATATGATTTTACACAATATTCAGTGCTGAGTTTGTACCTCAACGTTCTGATTGTCATGTAGTGCAAAGCTGTACAGCCAATGTTTAAAGGCACAAACTATAGTAAGAATAACATTTTTTTGGAGAGCCTGCTTCACGCTAGGAACTTTATACACATTATTTCTAGTCCTCACAGTAACACTGCTCAGGACAGGTACTAATAATTGTAATTTAATGAGGAGATAGTGACACTAGGAGAAGCTAATGGACTCCCTGAGGTTATGCAGCTAGTAAAGATTTGCTCCCAGACTTGCACTGTGGACACAGAGACATCAGATCTCATGCTCTTTAGATCAAGCCTGTGTGTTATGCATCATTTTACAAATTCCCTCATACCTTTAGTAGAGCAATTTTTGGACCTAAATGTCATGCTGTTGTTTTCCTACAAAAGACGCTGAATGTCCTGATGACCAGGGTTTGAATTTGACTCTACCACTTATGACTTTGTAACCTTGGGCAAGACTCTTACTATGCAGGACACTAAATTTCTCCATCTGCAAAATGGATACAATAAACATACCTATGCTATAAGGTCACAGTTCAGATTGGAATAGAGTAAGAAAAATTTAATTACTCTAATAATAAAACTAGAGGAAATTTAGAGGAAAATTCAATCCAAAGAAACATAACTAATAAATTTCTTTATCATCTCTTTCCATACAGTCCAACATGTATAATAGGTCTCTACATACTTTAACTTATTTCTCTTTTCTCTCAATTCTTCACAGTTAAATACCTATTAATTACAAAAACTCAAATTAATTCCTTTGTTGATACAATCACTAATAGATTCATTCATTCATTTTTTAACTTATAATATTTATTAAGCAGCCACTACATACTAAACCTGGAGCTAGCTACTGGGAATATAGGTATAAAAGACCCAGTTTCTGTCCTCAAGAAGTTAATTTTCTGGTGGGGAGTAAAGAAAGCAACTGTTTATATTCCAGAGTCACATTTGCTATGGTAGGGTCTAAACAGTGCACTGTGTCAGTCCTACACACTGACTGGCTCTTAAAAGCTGATACCTAAAATGAGATGTGATGGATAAGTGGGAGTAAATCAGGCAAAGAAAGTGAAGGAGAGGCAGAGGGCATCGCAGAGGGAGAGAGCAGTGTGCACAAAGGCGCAGCACCATTAAAATGCAGGACACCCACCATTAACTGCAAGTAGTTCAGGCTGGTACAAGCACAGGGCACAAAGACAAGTGACAGGAAGTCTAAAGAGGTAAGCTTAAGCTCCAAGGACCCAAATTATCAAGTCCACAGCTAATATGTTATACTCAAAAGAGATTATGCTCTGGAGAGAATAGGTGAGCAAGGGTAAATTTGAAGGATATACAAATGACTAGGGTCTTCTGAGTATTCTAATCTAGGAGTCATTTTAATTTGGTGAGCTGAACTGCAGCATGTTCATTGTCCATCCATCAGCTGGAGAACAGTTAAATGTCAGCAAGTTTATAAAACAAGACATGCAGAGTTTAGTAAGAAGGCAATTAAGAGAAGAAAATAGATATAGTGAGTTTCATAATAAATTTTTCATAATGAATGAATAATATTGCTGATTATGCTAGCTAATAGGAAGGAACTTTGCTAAAAGTTTATGTAATTTTTATGAGATAAACTCCTCCAGGTTGAATGATATTACCATGGTCTACCTACATCAAGAAATAAGTACTACAGAAGAGGAGCCAGGGAGAGTAGTGACAAGAAATGCCTTTCTTGTAACATTCACAGTCTCTTGTACCTGCCCAGTTGAAGCATGTCGTTTATCAAAGTTGGATACACATAACTTTTGGCTCAAGTGCATTAGGCCTTGATTTACCCAAAGTAAATGCTAATTGGAAGATCTGTCTTGTAAACATATTGCAATTAAAAGGAATCATTCTCTTGAAAAATTTCCTATAGAACAAGGTTCCCAACCTAGCCTAAATTTGCTCACTTGGAATTCAGTTGTTTCTTTCAGTCTGTTAGGTACCATTCCACAAGGATACTGTTTGTGTGGGGCAATGGGTAGCCTTTGAGAAAGAACGAATACAGAGGAAGCACGTAAGTCCTACTGAATTTCAGTGTAACAATATGCATAGGCTAGGAAAAAGCAAAAGGATACTTCTGACGGTCTTTTGGTCCAGACCCCATGCATTTCTGACAGAAAAGGGATTGGGGTGAGGACATGTCACTAAAAGTAAAAATTGAGAGAACTGTTTGCATAAACATCATCTTGATCCCTTGGGAACACTAGATGGCACTGATTTGGCACTTAAAAGCCAAGTAAGCTGATATCTAGAGTTTTTACCATGTACTGTCCCAAGTATATTTTAAATCACTAAATCCTCTCAGCAACCTTATGAAATAAATATTGGTTTTATTCATAACATTTTAAGTAAATTGCAAGATAAGTTAAGAAACTTGTCTGAGTTCACACAGCAAGTAAATGGGAAAGCTGGGATTTGAACCTAGTCACATTCAACCTCCAAAGCCTATGCTGTTAAACATTGTGCAATTTAAAAGAGACAGGGGGAAGTTCTTCTCTGTGAGTCCATCTGCAAGGGTCCCAGGGCATGGTCATCATTTGCATTTGTGTGCCTCATGTGGGCTTTGCACAATGAGAAACTTTGTTTCAGGATCTGAGGTGCATGACTTCAATAGCCATCAACTTGGACCAAGGAAAGCAACACTGGAGTTGGAGGGTAAGGGAATTTGAGGGAGCCAAAGGGTTTTTCATAAGCAATAACAACGTGCACTGGAAAAGGAGAGTAGAAAGATCAAGTAAGTCATGTTGAGAGTGGTATTCATGAGTCCACATTGGGAACCCCCTTCCCTTCATTTCTGAGATATGGGAGAGATAGCAAAGGAAGTCTCTCCCCATGGAGGGAGGACAAGAGTCAGGAGATACTGTTCATGAAAAAGATACTGTTCATGAAAAGTATGATCCAACTTTGGGTGGGGCCTGAGAAACATAGAACATGTTTGTAATTATTAACTATAATTAATACTAGTGTCCAAAAATTCCCAAATGATTTCATATAGCTCACTTCAACTGTAAAACACTAAAAAGAAGAACAGTGAAATTGTGAGATGATCCAACAAGTTCCTGTCTTGGAACTTGGTCAGGAGTTCTCACAAATCTCAACTTCTTTATATCCCAGTGTAATAAATAGGAAGTTTTGTTATGCAGGAATATAGCAGTTATTCTCTACCTCGTGAAATTTAAAGTTAAAAACTTCAGGAATAACAGATCAATAGCATCCCAGCTTATGACTCAGACCTATACATGAAATTTGATTTTTTTTTTTTTTTTTAGAAAACAAATTCTGTTATTTGCCACCGTGTCTTTTAACCCCTGAGGGAATGCACCATTCCTGGAAGTACTACAATACCAGGTCACTGCATGGAGTGGAAGGAGCAATCTCCTATTCCATCTCCCTGCTCCAAAAATCCATTTAATATATTGTCCTCAGATAGAGGACACATCAGATATTAAACTGATAAGAACAGATACTACACTTGATCTTAGCCAAAAGGCTGAAAAGCAACTGCAATTTGATTTTTAGCCATGGATGTCCTAGGTCTTTCTTTCAGCACTGTTTTGCAATGCTAATGTGACCAAGACCATATGTCAAACTAACACTTCCATCATAAATGGGGATTTAGATGTTATACACAAATGAGATAGATGATTCCATCTCAATTAAATGCAATGTAATCATGCATGATGTTGCAGAACTAGTCTAACATAGGAAATCGAGCTTGGCAAATCATCCCAGGAATAATAGGATTTTAAAATAAAGGTCTAAATTTTTCAAAATAAAAATAATTTTAATTCGTCCTAGGTGAAGGTTTTCATAAAACATAATATTGTAGAAAATAAAAAGATGATACATAGTATCTGTAAAATCATAAAGGTACAAGGCCATTTTCCTAGAAGAAAAATAATAACTAGAACAAGCTTGAAGAATTCTCCTTATGCAGTATTCTCAGACAGTTAGCTATCCTACAAAGTCTTACTTAACCTGTTTCTCGGTGTCAGAGACTTTATATCTGTTATCAATTGGGTTGAGGAAACATTCTAACAGGACCCTCTTACTTGCATTTTCCTACAGGCCTAAGAACTTCCTGGTTAGGTAACTAACTTCTTTGTAATGATTATGTTGTTGTAATCATAACCAAACCTCTTTTCTTTTCAATGCCTCTTCCTGAAACTTATTTCTGTCTTGCACTGTAACTTGCTATGCAGAGATGTAAAATACATCTCCACGAGTCAACAGTAGCATCATACTCTATTATGGGACACTAATGAAAGGCACTGCCAAGGTACCCACCGCGCTAGCTTAGCGAGGATGCATCAAAGAGCAATAAATCAGTCGCTGTTAACAGCTGATCTGTAGTACTTAACATGTAAAATATGGTCTGTCATATATATAGCTGCAGATCTCCTAATCTACTGGTAAACTGATACACATATAAAATAACCAGTAAATTAACACCAGACTGTGCCCACTTGCCTTTATGTTCCCTGACCTCTCTATGTGCAGATAACAGCTGAAACTCGAAAACTACCTCTCTTGGCTGAGTAATGCCCCTCCCACATGGTCCCTGGAAAACATAAGTGAACTTAGCAGGTTCAGGATGGAGATGGCTGCAAAGTATTCAGAATAATGGTGGCTATGGCAATTCCCCTGCAAAACAGCCATTTGTTATTCTAACAACAGACTCCTTGCTTAGAAGATCAGTTGGGTAAGCCTGGTGGTAGGTATTATGGAGGGCATGTATTGCATGGAGCACTGGGTGTGGTGCATAAAAAATGAATTTTGGGACACTGAAAAAAAATTAAGTTAAAAAAAAGAAAATCAATTCAATGATCACTTAGACAATGCTGAGTTCTGTGGATCAATAGATACATGGTTAGAGCTATGTTGGTTCCCTCTGGACCCCTTACTGAGTATTTATTTATTCCATAATCAGGCCCCATCCCCTACAAATCACAGCCAAAACAGTCTTCCAGAGCCTGGCATTTCACAGAAAGAGAGTCTCTTTGGGAACCTAAAGAATAAAACTCAATGGGGAGTTTAGCCTCTGGCTGCTTTATAAAATAAATACTTCAACAAAACCATTTACATAATGAAACTGTATCATCCATAAGAGATTTAGGAAATTATATCAAATGAAGCTGAACTACAATTTAAGGATATGTTTTAGGGAGTAGATAAGTGAATCTTCTTAATCCGCATAGTTTTATATTTTGTTCTTTTTTTGGAGAAAGATCTCTTCACTCAATTTTAGAATGGAGAACACTCATTAGAAAACAACAGCTGTTTGCTCTTGCCTGTATACCAATTTTCATAATTTATCTGAAGCAGCTTTTAAAATTTGTGGCGCTTTTTCCATTCTTTAACCTTGTCACTCACATACTTGGTTAACAAGTTGGTAGACGATTGGAGCCTCAGGGACACCCATTGTTACAAAACAAAGGAGGTATCCAAGAATCACTCTGAACTTCTCCCCCTTAAAACTGAGCTGTTCTTACTTACTTGAAGCATGGATTTATGTTGTCACACACTTAACGATGCCCTGCCAGAAAAAGGCATCTCTGCACTCATAAGCATTACTATGCATTTGCTGGTGCTTGTGCTAGATTCCAGAACCTTTGGATATTATTCAGTTTGTTCCTTTTTGGAGACTGCCAAAGGAATGTTTTGACATAATTCAAGAAAGGCAGTCAGAAATTTGCATTCTGAGTTTTCTGCAAATCATAATGTAATTTCTTCCGAGTTCTCTGGATCCTCCTCTTAATTTTTTTAACATGGTCTCTTGATCAACAGGAAATTTCTTTTGAGGTTGGAAAAACTCAGTTTAAAATAAAAGAATAATAGAGTTTTAAATCTTAATGAATAACATAATGAATACTCTGATCCAATAAACATTTTAATTAATTGCTTTTATTCTTATTTTCTAAGAAGCTCTTGCATTTCCAGATTCCTAAGTGATTTTGGACAATGCTCCCTCAATATTATAGTTGTCACCATTGAACATTTATTGAGTACAAGGCACCATAATTACTTGAGGTCTGAAACTAATCAAGGACCACTTTATGGAAAAGAATAACCATACCTAATTAGCACATAATCTCCTTTCCCTGCTCCCAAACTGAACCACCTGCTTTGGGCTACTGAAAGTCTCAGAGAGTCTTTAGTCCTTGTTTTCTGGGTAAGGGGATGACAAGGGATAGTTGATTCTTTAAAAAAAAAAAATTACTGATGTATTATTTTTTTTAGGATTTTATTTATTTATTTGACAGACAGAGATCACAAGTAGGCAGAGAGGCAGGCAGAGAGAGAGGAGGAAGCAGGCACCATGCAGAGCAAAGAGGACCCAGGACCCTGGGATCATGACCTGAGCTGAAGGCAGAGGCTTTAACCCACTGAGCCACCCAGGCACCCCTGATGTCGTATTATTAACTGCATTTGGTAAGTAGAGCCAGCAATTTTGCAAAGAATTTGCAGCTAGTGTCAAATATGATGAATAGAAGAAGCAAATAAAACTTCTCCTGATATTTTCAATGGCTTCAGAATTTCAACTCACTCGAAGGTATTTCTTTGATTACTCTGCTATCCCAATAAACAAACCATAGGTGGGCTCTAGGTCTGGACCTATTATCTTGATTATATAGTAAGGAGAGGCTAGGTCATGCTATCATAAAAAAGTAAACCAAAAATCTCTGTGACCTGGCACAATAAGGGCTCATTTCTTGCCCAGGGCAATTCTGACACAGGTCAGATGTCTTCTTAAGGAAGCTGTCCTCCATGCAGTGTCTTAGTGATTCAGGCTGTTTTGATTTGCAAACCTGCCATAACAACATGCAATTTCCAGATCACTTCAGTAGGGGAAGAAAAAGGTGAAGAGGCTCCCACCAGTTCTCAAATGCCTTGGCCCAGACTTGATAATGGTCTTACAACCCACTGGTTAGAAATATTCCTGTGCCCTAACTACAAAAGGTCTGTGAAATGTGGAGGAGCACATGGATGTTTGGGGAAAGTAAACATCTCTCTCAAAATGATCTAAAGCATAGGCTACCGATATGTCATAATGCTAAGAGGTAGATATCACTATTAATCTAACCTTCGAGATGATAAAAATTGAAGCACAGAAATGTAAGTAACCTTTCCAAAGTCACAAAGTGGTTCAGTCAGGGATTAAATCCAGGTAATTTGGCTCTATAACCCACAATTCTAGCCATGACAGTGTGTCATTTGCACAGGGCCATTATTAATTCTCTGTGGTTTTGTCAAACCATTAGATTTTTCTTAGTTGTCTCATTTGCAAATTAGGGAAAAGACTATCTATCCATTGGACTTTACTGATCACAAATAAAGCCACATATTGTGCAGATGGAATTTTTACCATCTTTGAAGTGCATTACATGCCAAGGATGTTGTATTTTTTTTGTCTACTATAATCCCCAGAATAGCCCAGTAATGAGGAGGATGATAATGACAATGATGATTAGGATGATATCTGACATTTACTGAAAACTTAATATCATTCTCTATACTACACATTTAACATAAACTATTCCATTGAATCTTCATTCAAATACATGCTCAATTTTATACTCTCTTTACAAGCAAAGAAAAGGATGTTCAGAAGATGTCAAATAATTTTACCAAGGCCAATTATGTGACAGAGCTAGGGACTCAAGAACCTGCCCTCATTTTTACTACACTGCTCTGTATCCTACTGGATAAGTTATTTAAGAAGTATTTAAAAAATGAAAATACTATGTCAACTTAGGTTATTATTACTTATTAATTTTTTTATCTGTGGTAAAATTTCTGTTTTTACTTTATCACTCTAACACTCTTCCCTCACATGTATTGCCTCAAATTCTGGTCTTTTTTGATAAACAAATGACAGGAGTAGAAATTTCTTAAGGATTGTAACTGGCCGTTTGGCTTAATCTGTAGTTCCCACAGCATGCCTCACAGTTGCAAGAGTTTAATAAATGTTATCAGAATTAAATTTAAATACTGAGTAGAAATATGAAGTTTTGGTAATCATATTATACCATTATACATAGTTCCAGGTGTAAGCCTTAGCTGCTCTCTTTTCCTAGTCTGCTTTTAAGACAAGGTTGTTCTTTTGCTCATCATTTTCTCATTCCTTAAAAAATCCAATTAGTATGCATATCTCCGGTACTATTTATTGGGAAACTGGATCCTTGACAAGCCTCATACTGCTTTCTATTAAAGACATACTCTTTATATCCTTAGAGGATATCTTTTGTATTCTCTATTTTCTGTTTCCCTTAATCTAGTAAAAATAATAGTGCTTATTAGTAGATGACAATCCCAGTTGCCACCAAGTTATGGCTGGTTTTAGAACTCAGATTAGCAGAGGCAGAAAGAGTCATAGAGGTATATTTTAAGAACCATGTCTGTGGTTAACAATGATATCTATGAGAATTGGATTTTTGGTTTGTTTTATTATGAGACATTAAGTAGACTATGAGCCAGAAGAATTCTTTCTTTACTGTGAGTCCTCTGACCCTTAACTTCTGAGATGAAACTGTTTTATTTTATGAAAACAAATTCCATAAGCTAGGACTCACTAGACTACCTCAAGGTCAAGGCTGAGTCTCATCCTTGTCTCAATCCCTGCCATATCACAGGAACTTGTGAACCTGAAAGATGTCTAATAAATATGCATTCATGTCTCCAATTTCCTAGAATAAAAGAGTTCTGGACAAATCCATACAGTAATGGAAATGTTCTGTCTCTCCCTCCCTTCCTTCTTCCCTCCCCCACATTCCTCTTCCTCCTTCCTTTTCCCTCTGTCCCTCCCTCCCCGCTCTCCCTGCTGCCCTCTCCCCTCTGTCCAGCCAGCCTCCTCTTTAGAATTCTCTCACTTCAGTTTTTTTCTGTGACTATCATGCCACACACCCTCATCCATGTTCAAACTCAAACTTTTTAACTATTTGGCTCAACTTCCTTGAATTTCGCAGCTCTGTCCCAAATCCTTTTCACTTTGTCGCTGGAACTACACAATAAAAAAATAAGAATGATAATAATTTAAAACACAAAATTTAAAAAAAAATCTTCTTTTCCTCCCATTGCTAGGAATCCAGCATCTACTCCCTCTTCCCTACAGTAACTAGCTTTCTCACCCCCTTCTCTACAGCCTCAGATGCCTTTTCTTTGGGAATGGAAATTACTGCTTTACAAAAATGAATCTGTATCTTCTTGCCTAAATGTGACAGGTCTTCTTTGGATCTTTTCTCCATTGTTCTCACAAAAACAATAAACTGTATAGAAAATGGAGACTCCTATGGCAAAAGTTCAAGAGAAGTTATTAGAGCAAAGTGAATGAGGAAAGGAAGATGTAAATTCCAGATTCTGAAATGACCTTAAACACATTCTGATGAAAAATACTGCAACATTTGTCTAATTCCATCCATATTACAAACAAGTCTAGGTTAACCAGTTGCCTAGCTTTTAACTTTGTCTCCCCTCAGTTTATGCATCTTTGGGATCCTTTATTGCCTGTCTCATATCATTGGTACTTATTTATGCAAAAGGTCATTGCATCATAGTATGATAAAAATAGTTGCATGTTCACTGACTTCTGTAAGATTAATCATTAAGAGAAGGTATTTATGTTTATTACATTTTGAAATTTACTTAGCAATACACAAAATTCATGAGTCTGAGAATCTATTTTCCTTGTTTTTGGAATAAAAATAATTCCATTTTTTACCCTTATCTTTTTAATTACATTATAGTTTATCTAGGGTTTTTCCTTCCCTTCTTCACTACTTTTATTTTTCCTTGCCAGTCACATTCCATGCCTAGAGCTGTGTTCCTAGGCAAGAAAAGACTCCTTTTTACAATTATTCCTAAAATTGCTCTCAGAGATACTGAACATGCATCTGTTTTAATCATGCATTGACTGATTCATTCAACAAAAAATGTTCACTACCACCTGCCAGGTTCTACCACAGACACTGGGAACAAAATAGTCCCTGCCTTACAGGAACTTAATAAAGCTGAATAGGCAATGAACACATAAGCAAATATACAGTATGAAAAATATAGAGGGTGAAATGAATTATGGAGAAAAATCATGTGGGAA